>RJWH01005033.1:0-87663 GCA_004363575.1 Solenodon paradoxus | reverse complement strand
CCTCCCCTCCCCTCCCCTCCCCTCCTCTCCCTCTCTCTCTCCCCCCACCCACCCCGCTCCACACACGCACTTCACCCCACCTTCCTAGGCACTGGCTATTAGAATCAGGCCGTCATGCTGTGAAGAGGTCCAGCCCCAGCTGATAAACCAGGGAAGAGTCATCACTAACCACCAGACATCTTTACTTCCGTGGGAACTCAGGAACGAGTGGAATAAGACTGTGTGATAAACATGGCGGGCAGGAAGGGAACACAGGAGAGTCTTCTCCCAACGTGGGAGGGCTGAGTGAGATAGTGGGAAGTGGAGTGATCCCAAGAGGAAGCGAGAGAAGTTTTCCAGGAAAAACAGTTTCTCTGGAGAAGGAAGGTCTAAGCTGAAACCTGAAAGTAAGAAGGGTGGTGGGTACAGGGAGTGGTGGAGGAGGGTGGGAGGGGTTTGGTGTGGACATGGAGGACCGTCAGGTAGAACCCCACCTGTCTTTTCCAGTCCCATTTCTCCCTTTTCTCTCCACACCTGCACTGTGGTGGAGTTACACACGAGGTAGGTAATCGCAGTATGAGCTCAGTGTGCACACACAGTGTCCACAGGTCCAAGAGTGTGTTGACCCAATGGGCACTGTGCTCAGAGAAGCCATTAGTCAAGTGAGGGAGAGAGATCAAGTCACCCAGTAAATCATCTCCTTCATAGACACGTATTGAGCAGAAGAATTCAAAGATGATTCTCGGGTATGTGGGATCATAACCCAAGTCTACGAAACAGTAGATTTGAAAAGTTAAAGAGTGTGAGTTACCAACTTCTCCCAAACTTGATGAAATAATACCTATCATCGCTGAATTGAAGCCAACCAAATAGCAACTAAAAATGAGGGTTCAAGAAAGCAATCCTGGCTGAAGATAACAGGAGTGCCTGGTGGCAGTGCAGCATGACGCAATGGCTAAGAACCCGTGTACCGGCATCAGACAGGAGAGAGTTCAAACCCAGGCTCTGCCACCTCTTAGCTACGTGACCTTGGACGATGCACTAACCACGTCTGGCCTGTTTCTCCATCTGCAAAATGGGGTTGAGAGTGGATTCTCTCCCAAAGAGCTTCTATGAGAATACAATACCAATGGTCACAAGATGTGGGGGAGATTACTCATCATTAGGCATGGGGTGACTGAAACACTTTATTTTTTTTAATTTTATCACGAACATTACATTATAACACTATGGAGGTTTTTTATTTTCATTATGTAGGTTTATTTTTGCTTGATTTGGTTCATTTGTTTACTAGGTTACTCACCACATATAAGTAAGATCATTAGATGTCTGTTTCTTTCCTTCTGACTTATTTCATTAAGGACCCTCTAGAGTCTTTCATCCATTTTGTTGCAAAAAATAGGATTTCACCTTTTTATAGCTAAGTAATATTCCACATATATGTGTGCATATGTGTATATACGTGTGTGTGTGTATATATATGTATATATACACATGTATATCACTTCTTCTTTATCCACTTACCTGTCATGGACATTTAGGTTGTTTCCAGTTCTTGGTTATTGTAAATAATGTAATGAAATTGGGGTACATATATCTTTTCAAATTCGTGTCTTTAGAGTTTTTTTTATAAAAACAAAGAAATAAGATAATGGAATATCATGGAATTTTTATTTTCAATTTTTGAGTCACCTCCATATTGCTTTCCATATGACATCATCAATTTACACTCCCACTAACAGGGTAGAAGGATTCTCTTTACTCCACATCCTCACCAGTACTCGCCTCCAGTCTCTTGGTTGACAGCCGCCCTCACAAGTGTGAGGTGATAGCTCCTTGTTGATTTGCATTTCCTTAATGGCAAGGACATAGGACATCTTTTCATGTGCCTGTCAGCCATCTGCATATCTTCTTTGGAAAAGTGTCTGTTCAGATCCTCTGCCTATCTTTTTTTGAATTCTTCAGGTTTTTTGTTGTTAAGTTTTATGAGTTCTGTATATAATGTGGATATTAACCCCTTGCTAGGTATATGCTATGCAAATACCTTCTCCCATTCCGTAGGATGTCTTTCTGTTATGAAGGAATCTTCTTTTGCCATGCAGAAGATCTTTAGTTTGATGTATAAGACACAACGAAATGGAAAGATAGCTCATGCTCATGGACTGGAAGAATTAGCATTGTTTAAATTAGGCATGTTACCTAAAGGAATATACACATTGAACACAATCCTTATCAAAATCCCAATGACATTCTTCGCAGAAATATAACAAAAAGTCATGAAACTTATTTGGAATTACAACACACTCCAAATAGCAGAAACGATCCTGAGGAAAAGAACAAAAATGGAGGCATCACACTCCCTGCCTTCTAACTATGCGACCAAGCAAGAGTCATCACATCAGCACATGATCAGTGGAGCAGTCTGAGCCCAGAAGTAAACCTGCACATATACAGACAGCTAATTTACAAGGGAGTAGAGCTTACAGAGGGGCGAGGACAGACCCGTCAGTCCCTGGGGGTAGGAAACTGGGCAGCCACATGCCAAATAATGAAATGACCACGTAATTCATTCAGATGGATCAGAGACTTGGAAACAGGCCTGAAATCACAAAATATGCGGAAGAAAACAGGTGGGACTTCCTTTCCTTGGGCCTGAGCACTGCCTTGGGGAGCTCAGCTCCAAGTCAAGGGCAGCAGAAGCCAACCTAAACCGACCTAAACCAGTGGGGCTTGCTTCTGGCACTTGGGGAGAGGAAGAGATATGTCTCCCTGGAACTGGGGTGTTTCTCTGAAGAAGGGGAGGGAGTTAGTGAGCTAACCTGCTCCTTCCCCAGGAGATGGCAGCAGGGCCTCTGAGGCTCGGGGTGGAGGGCACCAGCAGGGAGTCCCCTCTGTCCCCTGGTTCCACACTGGTTTCTTATTATGTGTCAGTTTTCCTCAAACTGCACTTCACACCAAATTGCTTCAAATTCTTTTTTGGAAGAAAATGTAATATAAACATAAATAAATAAAATTCGCTGAGGAAAAATAACTTTGTGATATAAAAAATGCAAAAACCCTACTCAAGGCCTCTTTGCAGTCACAGGAGGCAGAGTGAACGTGGCATGTGTGCAGCCGGGCGAGCGCCTCCCCTGCCGTCCCTCCCTCCCTGCACCCCACTGCCAGACCTCCTGCTTGGACACCCTCCTCTCCCACCCGCTCCCACTTCTCCAGATGCTCCTCTCGGGGCTGTCCTGTTTGGGGACTTAGGTCCTCCATCCCCAGTCAGAATTCTCGAGGCCCCGTCTTCGTCCTGAGCCCAGATCCACAGCCACACCTGCACCCTGACGTGTCCATGAGACGAGAATCATCGCTTTGAAGTGAGCGTGGCGAAAACGCATTCCCACCTTCAGCTCCAGGCCACCCTAGATGGCTCCGCCCCCGGTGACCGTCCTCTGTCCTCAGTGCCCTCTCCCTCTGTCCCCACCATCTCTCCGGGCGCTCAGAGCCCCCCTCCCGCTGCCAGTGGCACCCGCACCTCCCGTGGTGTCCAGTGCACACGGCCAAGGCCCAGCCTCCTGCTGGGACCCGCAAGGGACATCCCATGGCCCCTCTGTCCCTTCCTGCTGGCCCGTCTGTCTCGGGACCCCGGGGGATATCCTCTCCACAAGGCTCACGTCTCCGCGGCCTCCATCCCCCGGCTCCCCCTCGGAGGGGCCCACCACTGCCTCCGCTGCGATGGGAACTGCCATCCGCAAACCCTCTGGGAAGATCCCGGGTGTCGCTGTGCAGCTGACGCTGTGAGGAAGGGCAGCAGTTGTCCCTCCCCGCCCTCCGGGAGCTGGAACATTCGCCATGATCTGAGCAGGCCCACGCAGTGTCCCCGCCGGAACTGACCCTGAGGGGCTGCCCTCGCAGCATCTTGTGTGGATGTGGGACCAGTGGAGGCGAGTGTCCTGTTGGCCAGGAGCGGAGGCCGCAGGCCACCAGGCGACCACAGGCTCCGCGTGCCTCAAGCAACACACTCCACCGTCAACCTGTCACGCAGCCTGTGCTGTGCTGTGCTGGCGACGACTGCATGGTTGTGTTGCCGCCATCTGAGTCCCCGCCGACCTGCCACTGGCGGCCTTCCCTCCAGGAGGGACACGGGCAGAAACGCCGTCTCCCGCCACCATCTCCATGTGACCCTGGAACGGCAGGCTCTCCAGCAGGGATGTCCAGGCCCCTGAGAGGCCCTCATGTCCATTTACAAGGCAGTGACACCGACTAAAATTCGAATTCTGGAGAAAGCCAGACTTCACTAGTTGGAAAGGTTTCGGGGTGTCCGTGAAGAAACTGAAGTTGAATGTCTCCGATTCGCCCACCTGAATGCAGGCCAGAAAGCCTGAAAAGAGCTCTGCCTCTGGGAGCTGGGACGCTGGCTACCGCCTCACAAGTAGGAGCCCTTCCGCAACCACACCCGGCCGCCGGACATGCGGCCTCTCCTGGGCAGGGGACAGATTCCGTGACAACTGTCCCCAGCGCTGTGCTCCCGATGGCCGTCACAGAGCGGCGTTCGCAGGATCTCGGACTGGCCGGGCCTGGTACGGAGCCTCCTCCCTGTTCTGCGTGGGAAGGCAGCGGACACACTGGACTCCGTGTCCATCCCTCCCAACTTCTCCAGCACTTTCCACTCCGGTGCTGGCCCAGAAACCACCACAGCTGTCCCGAGGAAGCTTTGATCAGGTGACCCACTGTGTCTCCTCTAGGAGACTAGCTGGAAATGGGAATGACAGACGTCACTTAGGTTCAGGCCCCCACGTGCGGCAGTTCTGTGCCGCAAGCCCAGACCCCAACGTGGCGCGCAGAGTCGGCCGCCAGGCCAGCGTGGATAGAAGTACGTGAGCGCACGAATGAGAGAAACCGATTGCACGTCCCTCCTACTTTGGGGCACCGTGACTTTCTTCCGCACGCAGTCCCGTCAGGAGACATGCCAAGCGCGCCAGCCTCACTCTTAAGAAGCCTCCGTGAAGATTTCCCGCATCCGACAGTTCGCGGTGCATGTGAAGCAAAGCCCGACGTCCCTCGAGGTCCTGACACCCGGTTTGAGAATCTCTATCCCAGCATAAAGCAACACAAAGCGCCGGAAGGAGGAAGCAGGGAGGAGGTGCTGGGAATGCCCGTCAGGACACTCCGCCCTCACTCCTGTGGTGCCCACACGGGTGGGGACCCTGGAAGGACCGTCACTTTTCTGCACTTGGTCTTCCCGGCAAAGTCGTGGCGGTGGGAATGAGTGATCCCACGGTTGCTTCCAGCCCCCAGCACCAGCGACCATCCTCGCTGAAACTTTCCTGTCAAGCTGTCATCCAGTTAACAAAGTTCTCTAGGAAAAGGAAGAAAAAAAGTTGCTAAATTCTTTTATCCTTTTAGGGAAAAAAATAACATCTCCAAAAATACGGTGTTCCCCTAAATAGATATCTGCCTGTCTCCGTAGGTAGCTGGGGTTGTCACTTGGAAACAAATGTGAAAGAGTCAATCAGAAAGCTTCATAAATGTTCCGTCTTGCCTCCCGCCCCCTCCACGAGGCGGCGAGAGCTGGCGCCTTGTCTGTCTCCGCTGTGGGACAGACCACGCAGTACCCGCTGCTGCTGCCTTGAATTAAGTGGTATCAGCAACTGCTCCCACCAGCTCCGGACTGGCAGGAGGCCCACGTGCCCAAGAAACTTCTTTCCCGTGGAAGCAGGACAGTCCTTTGTGGCATCTCCTTGCCCCAAAGGGAGGTGCCTACTGTGATTTTTCAAGGAGACGCCCTCTCCAGGGAGTGCTGGGCAGCCGGCAGGCAGCACACCCATGGTTAAATGCAAACACGCTTTTCTTTATTGTGGTAATTATTCTACACATTAAAATAATTTCCTATGTATCGGTTCCCCATCCTTAGATCTATGTCAGCACACCCTGCCCTCCAGTAAATCACCCCCTGTCCAGTGGGCTCCACCACCATTTGCCCCCACCCACCCCATTCCCTGTGGGTCACCTCAGTTCCATTGCAAATGTTTCAGGGTTGGTGATGTTTCATCTGTTCCTTTGCTCTGTCTGTTCATATTCCACCTGAGTCACGTCATCTGGTCTCTATCTTTCTTCTTCTGACTTGTTTCACTTAGCATAACCCCCTCTAGATCGATCCATGTTGATTCAAATGACAGCACGTCATCTCTTCCAAGGGCTGTGTAGTGTCCATTGTGTGTCTATATATACTACATCTTTATCTATATACTTTTGAATACTCTTTTCTTGTAGACACTTTTGAGGAAACTAGGGTTAGGGTTAGGTGAGGATTGAAGAGCTGAAATCCATTCTCCTAATATTTCGAAATGGTGACTGCAGAATTTCCTCGCGCCCTGTCTTCCTCCCGTGGGCGTGCCGTCCAGACCAAGGGTGGAAGGCCTCACCTCCAGGACGCCTCCCGGTCGGCTGGGCGCCTCTCTCGCTGTCTCATCTCTGCAGGCAGCTCCAGGCAGCCGCCCACAAGCCACACAGTCATTCCTTCTGCATTATTAAGGGATTTCCATTCAGAGATGAAGCCAGGGCATCACTTCTCAAGGATGAAAGAGGGACTGTCAAGGGAGTCACCACCTGGAGTGGGTGGAGGGGTGGAGGGGCCCCTGTGCAGAGAAAGCATGGCCATTCTTAGGGCCAAGGTCAGGGGTGTGTGGCCAGGATGCCCGGCACCCCAGGTCCTGCCTGGGCAGTGCCATCGAGCCATGCTACCGTGCCCCTCCGTCACTCAGCAGCTCTGCTACCCAGTGATGGATTCTTTGGGCGACATCAGTTGTGTGTCCATGGCTCAGCCTGTGCAGGGTCTCGGGGGGCCCAGAAACAAATCAGAAAGATCCCCACTGATGCCAAGGGACAGAAACGAGGACGTGAGCAAATAAAGAAATCCATCCAACGGGCTCAAGACTTGAGTCCAGCGAAGGGAGGGGTCTCAGAGGGTGACGGGTTAGCGGGTCAGCGGTGTGTACTGTCCGCCACTCCAGGAGGCCAAACACACCAGGCAGGGCTCGGCGAGCACCGAGTTCCCGGGGATGCGGCACAGGGAGATCCCACCGAGCTCAGAGCTCCGGCACCAAGAACAAGAGCTGCTACCCGGGCGTCCGGCACCTGGCTGGTCCATCTCTCTCTCTTTGGAGAACAATCACGAGGGCGCCAAACGAGCTAGAAGGCAGAGGGCCGGGACTCGGGGAACGTCTTGACAGTCACACTGTCTGAGGCTAACACAAGCCAGCAAATCCTGAACTAAGCAGGCTCGGCTGCAGGGAGCCTCTGAAACGTGTTCTCTTCTAGATTAGCGACGCTTAAATCGCACAGGGATTGAGTTCAGATGCAGGGATCGTCAGAAGTGCCTATGCGTAAAGCATGGTTTTCTCTACAAGGCCTCCTCTTTTTTCCAACAACATCGCCCGCGTTTGTCTCCTCTTCCACGCTGAGAAAGCGCTTTCCTGCCTGGAGGAACTTCACGAGGCACGTGGATTCGTTCTTCGACTAGACAGACGCGTGAGGATGGGCGCGATGTGCCAGCTGGGCACTTCCAGGAATTGAAGGGGTCTGCGTGCTGTCTGAGGAGTCATGGCAACATGTAGCGCGAACCCCGTTTGCCCCCAAGTCCCGTGTCAGTGCGCTGATGCCGCCACCACGCGCAGGCGTGGGAGGAGGAGAGGACGCGGCCGACAGCGCGGTCCCGGCCGGTCAGGACCAGGCTGGCTCAGGGACCGGGAGCGGGGCGACGGGCAGGTGTTGTGGGTGCCCCCCACACACTCAGAGAAGAAGCCAGCACCTCCACGAGGTCTGCCAGGAGGCCCTGCCCGGAAGGGGCCTTGAACTCCCAGACCTGGAGCAGATGCTCCTGCTGCTCTCCAGCACATGAAAAGGGCTGTCGGAAAGAGCCTCCGTGAGCCAACCCGGCCTCCTCTCTCTCAACAGGGGGGCCACCATGACACACCCACAGCCTGGAGGCCAGATGGATGTCCACACCCGTCCGCCATTCCCACGGTGCCGTGATGTTCCATAGAATATTGCACATAGAACATTCTTTTAGACTAATTCCAAGGTTTAGAGTTTCTAGCCCTGACACTACCGGCCGGAGGGAGTATTTGCAGGCACCATATTGAATTTGTCATCAACGTAGGAAACTGTGTTCAGCTTGGACCTTAAAGGGGAGTTGGCTCTTTCCTCCAGATGATAACCAGGAAAATCCACATGATGGGAAAGAGCAACCAAAGCTCCGTCCCTCTGGTTAAGCATCGTCCTCATGATCTTAGTGACGGGCAATGAAAGTTTCCGTCAGAAGCCCAAGAAAGTCTTCACAGTGGTTTGATCTGTTCAGTCAATATACAGTAAAATGCAGATGTCAATTGAGACATGAGTTTAGTCATTCTGGGCATATCTTTGTGTCCCTTTTCCATACAGTCCCAGGGCGCAGGCCCTCCCTCAGGATGGCTGGCAGGCAGGTGTCTGCACCAAGGAGGCCTCTGCCTGGCCTTCAGAGGCTCGGGCCCAAAACAAGAGCAGCGATAAAAGCCAGATGGTCTCACAAGTTTGTCTTTCTGGGATCTGCAGAGTGACTGCAGACAGATCCTGGGGAGGGTTTGGTAGGCAGTTTGCAGTACGTGATTCCCTCCGAGTGACTTAAGTAAGAGGGGAGTGTCAGGTGAGAAACGAAGAGACACCTGAAAAGACTTTTCATGGGAAGTTGGACAGGTCTGTATCTGAAGTGGCCTAAATACAATCCTTCTTAAAGACAGGAAACGATCAGATGATTTATTAAAATCACTCCTAGGGTAATATGCATATATGTATACATATGCATAATTTCAAAAAAATTTATCTTATTTTTTTCAGTATCCTCCAAGTGAAACTCTCCACACTTTCCTTAAACGTGTCTGTAGCATTTACCACCCTCCTGGTTCTCCTATTAGTCGTCATAGCTGTAGACACTGTTCAATGTGCAACTCGGGAGGTCACAGACCATGTTGAAAATCTTTTGAAAACCATACTCTGCAGTGTGGTGGACTGCTGGATATATTTTGATTAAACATATACAAATAAGCATCCACAGCCTGATTAGAAAATACAAACAGTAATTGTTATGGGTTAAATTGTGTCCTCACCACTTCATGCTGTCCTGACCCCGGGACCACAGAATGTGACCTTATTTGGAAAGGGGGTCTTCACAGAGGTAAGCAAGTGAAAATTGGAGAGGGCCCTAATCCAATATGACCAGTGCCCTGATTTATTTTTAAAGTGTACTTCAGGCACAGATAAAGACACAAGATAGAAGCGCGAGGAGAGCAGAGACGCAGGGAGAAGAGGGTCGTCAAGAAGACAAGGAGCGGTAACAGAACAACTTCCTTCACAGTCTTAGAAGGAACCAGTCCTGCCAGAACCTTGATTGCAGACTTGAGGTTTCTGGAGACAGTGAGATAATAAATTCTGGCTGTTTAAGCTGCCTAGCCCATGGACGCTTGGCGGGCCAGGCTTAGCAAACGGACACAATGATTTGGTGCGACTCCTTCATGGCGATATGTGATATGTGTAGTTCATTCCCACTGCTGTCTGAACCAAGCAAAATTTATTTGTCCTTTCTACTGCTGTGGACTGATTCCAAAGTTCTGCAGCCTTGAAGGATGCTGCTATAGACACTAGTGCCTACCTCCTGGTGTGCGTGCACCAGAGTTTCTCCGAAACTCTCCACACTGGAATTGCTGGACCAAGAAGACAGATGCTTCTCTTGTGCAGGTTTTTTTGAAAGGTGGATACACCAATTTATATACCTGCCACCACTCTGCCCAAGTTCTCTCTTTTCCAGAAACTTGCCAGGACTTAATAGCATCAGAAGTGTTTGTTTTTACCCATCTGTCCAATTGTATTTCATTACTTGGAAATTTCAATTCACTGATTGATTTCAATTTAGGATTTCCACCATCATTATTTGTGCCTTTTAATCATTGATTTTTCAACTCATAAAATTATCATGTAACACGATTTGGTGTTAGTATCTTCTGTCTCAAAAGTGTTCAGTTTATGAGATGAGCAGAGTCCCAAAAGGAGAAGTTTTCGACTGCCTTTCCCAATGTGCCCCTCCGAAGTGTTTGTTTCCATGCAAATGGGAGGTTCTGAGCGGCAGTCACAGTTACAAGACACACACCTGAGCTGGAGACTTGGTGGAAATCTCTGAGGATGATACAGATAGATTTCTCAGTCGGCCGAGTGCATGCCGATTCATATTTATGACTACATTTTTTTGTTATTTTCCCAGAGATTGCTCGTTAATGGTGACAAGCAGCCATTAGCAACTCATCATTTTGGGGAATGTCATTCTTTGGAGATAGTCATTTCATAACCACCTCTTGGGATGAGAAGAAAAATGTCTCTCAGATCCATCAGGAAGCTGAAGCATGCAGCTCAGGTTTAATTTCCCAGAGGCCAGGCTGCAGATCGGTGGGGAGTTAAAACCGAAGCCGTGCCCAGCGGCCCCCGCTTCCCCACTGTTGATGACCCCAGGTCTCTGAGCTCACGTTAGCCTTCAGTTCTCGCTCCAAAGAAACAGAGTTCGTACATGCTTCATCTTGTCTTCTTGACACAAGATGAACTCGTAGAATCGATATTTTAGAGTGGAAGAAACTAGAAATCACCTTAGTCTGACCTTTCTCACTCTAAATGTGTCCCACAATCTTAAAAATAAAATACAAGGAACATTGCATTTCTAAAACCACATTGCTCTTAAGCTACAGACCCCACATTAATTAAAACCTGGGTCTTCTGAGTCCCAGACACGGGCCACTTCCAGGAGACCACCCATCCAATCCACGCTGCCTTCTGAAAGCCTGAACCCTGCCTCCAGTCGCTGGAGGAGAAAACCTGGCTTCTCAGGGGTGCTCTCCCTAAAGCTGAACAAACATCTTTTCACGACGGACAGCGGGGAATTTCTCGCCAGTCATAAATACATTACCAAAGGATGTTTTTGCTGCTTGAGCAGAGACTTTGCTGAGCCTGGATTGTTGACCTCACAAACAGAAAACGGGGTGCATATCACAAAGCTGAAAACACAGAGCAAGGCAATACTCAGCCAATTGTATGTCAAAATGCTGAGTGAGGGACCAAATGGAGACGAAATCCTATTGACTGGGCTCTTTGAGGTGGACATTGCTCTGGTCGCTTTGTCGACCTTGCTTGAGTTCGTCCTCATGAACTCTCGTTACGCTGCCGGCAGAGCATGTGCTGCAGGCGTGTCAACGTGAGGCCAACACAAAGCGAAAAATACAACTGGGGTCAAGCCCCTGCCGTTATAATGAGGTGTAGCAGGTGATGTGACCGTTTTCGCTTGAAATTCAGCATCAATACTCTGAAGCGACAAGAAAGTACACAATACTTCATATAAATATACAAAAATGAAACTATAATCAGAAATATATAAACTTAATTATCATGCCACGGAAGAAAATTGCTCTTAAAATTCTGGGGTAGATTGCACGTAATTGTCCCCAAAGATGCCGCTATCACTTCCTCCTGGCCCTTCCCCGTCGCTGACCTTCTGACCCGTTTGACCAAAGGGCTGGGGAGAGGCCACGCTGGGCCAGCTTTGGGTCTAGCATTTAAAAGCTCTGGCAATGTCTGCCGTTTCTCCTGAGTGACGCTGAAACACCCAACTAGCCCCGGCCACCTGGATGCTAGGACGCCCAAGGGAGCCATGTGGAGAGGCCGCAGGAGTCTTGAAGCCCAGACCTTGGACCTATGAGCCAAGTCCACTTCCAGGGGCATGAGGCTGAGTGAGACCCCAGCCACACCCTGACCCGGGAGCGCCACGCAACCGCAGTCTCAGCTACAGAAGCAGGACAGACAGACCGCTCGAGCTACTGCATTTCTGCAGTGAGTTGTTACACAGCTGCAGACCACAAGACCCGCCCTCAGCTTTCTCTGAATGCGTGATTGTGTGTGCACCTTCAAAAGCCGTTCGCAGTGTCTCCCTTTAGAAGCATTTCATTTCCATTCAGTAATCACGCTCTTCGGCAAGACGTTGTTTTAATGGCTACAAAATCCCAGCTGTTTGGCTGCATGGCAGACTGTGCTGCCGGGTGGATGGGTGGGCTCCAGGTCTCACAGTGCAAATGACAGCCACCGTGCGCACACCGTGCACACATCTGGGCGCGAGCATTTCACTTCATCTTCCGGCCAATTCTGGACACCGAGTTAGAGCACCCAAGGGCCAAATGTTTTGTTTTCCTATGGTTCCGGCCAAATGACCTTGAACAAAAATTGTCCGCATGGCACTCTGCAGACGGGGGTGCTAATCTGCATCGTGATGGACTCACACCTGCCACCTGCGTGGAACGACTCTCTTCCAAGCTGGTAGGTGAAAAATAGTTTCTCGTCACTGTTGAATTTCCCTTCCGTTCACACAGGGTCAGACCTTCCGTTTTGAGTGTGAGAGGCCCAGGCCTGCCCCGTTCCTGCCACAGCCACCAGCACGCCGCTCACACTGCCAGCTGACGGCCAAGGGGAGATGGACAGCGATGGCAGGAAGCCAGCCATGATGGCAAGCGCGTTTCTAATGCATGGGTGACAGGAATAACTTTATAGTGGGGTCCGAAGAGCCATAATCAATTTTTTCTGACAGAAGAATTTCACAATCCATTGATTTAAAATCATATGGATGGATGGTGACGTTTCTAGAGCATTCGTCCCTGCCACTTACATTTGTTACCTCTGTGTATCGGAAGCTATAAATCATGTCTTGGACAAACCATTAATTGGGAAAATAAATCTCATGCTGATAAAATTCTAAAACAATTACTTTACGCTACCAAAGTTAGTAATAGGAACTAATTCTCAAATTCTTCACCAACACCAGTTAATTTCTAATTAATTGGAATATGTCTCGCCTTTAACAGATATTATAGATGAAAACTTAATCTGGGCATGAAAGATGGGCAAATATTATCTAAGAAAAGAGCATAACTAAGCAAAGATGTATAATGATAGGGTCAAAATGGAATTTTTTAAAAGTATTACCATCCAAAAGATTTGTTGGTCTTACTGATTTGAAACCAAAGTGTTTGCATGGTCTTTCTGGCGCTGCTGAGCCTGCCGCCACCAGAGTCCCCCTGCACGCTGTGCTCTGACCCCGAGGAGCATCTAGAGCATCGCCTGGGGTCCCGATCTGGGGCAGGTGTCTGAGCCCCCGCAGGAGAGGAGAGGAGGCCCCAGAGGTGCCGCCGGGGACAGGCAATTCCCTATGCAGAAGCGCAATGCAGGGGTGACATTTAGCCTCTGAGAACTCTGAACGAAAGCTTCTCTCACACACTCAAGCATACACACATACACATGCACACACATGCACACTCAGATACATAAACACAGATACATACATACATACAGAAACACAGACATGCACATATGCATGCACATACATACAAATACAAAATGCACATGCGTACCTGCCTGCACAAACATAAATATACACATACATGCGTGCACCTGCATACACACACACACACACACACACATACACAAACAGATTTGACTCCCCTGCCACTGATTTTTGCACAAAGAACCCTGTGACCAAGTGTGTAAATACGAAGACTTGCACCCTCTCCTGAGAACACTCAGCCCATTGCCCCAGAGAGTGGGGCTCATGGCCCCTCCTTACACCAGCCGCAGCCCCAGGGGCCTCCAGGTAAGAGGAAGAGGGCAGGTCCAGCCTGCAGGCAGCTCTGAGGGCAGAGCCTGTGTCCCAGGAGCTTCCACTCCGTTCTCACCACGAAGTCTGCACAGACCCTGCCAGAGGTGCCAGAGAGCACGCAGGCCGCAGGGGCGCCAGCCTGAGCTCGTGAGGAAGCACAGCCCTGAGGGCCCAGCACAGCCTTTGCCCGTGTCCAGGAAATGCCCCGCGAGCCTCACTGGCCTCATGTTCCGAGGTGGACAGAGCTCGGGACTGTCTTCCTCTCACGGGCCTGGACCCGGGTGCAGCTCGGGGAGCAGGGCCACCCGCCACCCTCAGCCTGCTCCTTTGTGAACCGCCGGAGAGGAAACAGAGAACTCAGAGAGACTCCAGGCCTTCGTGATCCTCATCACGGTAGGGCAGAGGGAGAGGAACGTTCCAGAAGACAGCTGGCCTTTGGCATCTGATAACCTGAATGTCACACACAGGACCTCTGTCGTGATCAGCCACGTGACCTTCAGATGTCCTATCTCCCACAGAGGGAAGAGCGGTGCCTACTTTCCAGGGGTGGACAGAGGCAAATGCAGGATGAGGACAGGCAAGGTGGCGGCTTCCATTCTTTTCTCTGAAGCCCGAGCACTGGGCTGATAAAAATGAGAATAGAGAATTCGAAAGTTGCGCAGTCACTCCCAAAGCAAGTTGTTGTAAGATCTTCCAGAAGAACACAGGGGCAGTTCTCAAGTGCCTCTATAATTTCAAACAGATTGGGGGAAAGGAGCAGGTATATTTTCAAAAGCATCAAATGTGTCAGAAATGAGAGAAAACACTGAATCATCCCCGGATTGCAGACTCGCATGCAGTTGCTAATTGTTCTAATAAGTCACTTTTATGGAGAGAGCCAGTTATCGTCCAAGGAAATGACAGCCTGCTAATGCCTCACTAATAACAATGACACTCTTCAGAGGCTGATAGATCAGACGGAACGCACTGCGTTCAAAGACAGACTCAGCTGTCTCATTTGGCTGGAATGTGCTGGATGCAAATATCCATAATTACCGTCATTCTCTTCCTCGTCTGCGTCTACAATTATACCGCTGACATCCCTTTGGTGACAAAAGCACTTTGAACAACCAAAAGCGGCGTGGCTCTGGCTTGTGAGCGTCTGACTGGAAGTCCATTGGATACAGCTGTGGCATCGAGCTCAGCTGTGTTCACCTGTCGCCCGCGGGAGCATGTGCATCTCTGTGGCCGTGACTGAAGCACTGTCACGGGCCCGGCTCCTGGCTGCCCCACGTCACTGAGGTGGGCGACGCTGCTTTCTGCCCATGGTTGAAAATCCCCTGCAAAAACCCTGGGAAGGTGCTGAGGCTGCAAACCAGGGGAGCGGAGTTTGGGGGCTCTTCCATCAACAAGTCAGTGATGGCTACGTGAGACGGGTGCGGCAGCCTACAGGCCGCTGTGGTTTCTGCAGGGTTTCTGCCAGTGTTGGAAGAGGGTCCGGACAGATGCTGTGTCCCCTGGAAGAACGCAGTGACCCACTAACCCAGACAAGAGATGCAGGTGGCCACCCCGGCAGACACGCAGTGTCCTCTCCTTCTTGAACCATCCCAGCCTCTGTCTCTTGGAGATGCCCAGCCGGGTGCGAGACCACTTACCAGAGGCAGACCAATAGGACTTTTTCTCCTAAAGAATTTGAATTAAAAGTAAGAAAATAAAAGGAGAAGCAGAAACCACAGGAACTGTTGAGGCTTCTGCAGGACAGGCCCACCTCACACAGAGAGCCACTTGCTGGCCGATGTCCTGAAGGACAGGAGCTCAGAAGCCACGAGAAGCCGCTCACCAGGGACTCCAGGGAACAGGTGTGCGGGACACAGGCGCCACTTGGTCACCGAGCAGCATAGCTACTTTCCAGTGGACCCCTAGGCCCACTGTCCATGGCTGGCATCCTCATTACCTCCAAAGCCAGGGCAACGGCAACTCAGCCCATCCCACCGACTCCGGGGATAGTACCGGGCACCACACGTGTGACTCACGGGCGCTAAGATGGCCTGGCAAGTTCCTTCGTCAGCGAAGGCCGAGTCAGGAATCACTTCTTTCTCATCGGATGTTCTTTCACTATTTTAAAATATTAGTCTTTCTTCACATTGCTCATCCTGAATGCTGCAAAAGTATGAAATCTGGAGAAGCCATGGCTCGGCTCCTGGCTCCACCCCTTCCTATGCGGATGGGAAATTACCTCATCACACAGCAGGTCCGTTTCCTCCTTTAAAAATAGCGACAACAGTAACACCTAGCGACTCTTTCTATGATAACCTTCTGCATAAAGCCTGCTCTGACTGACCCACGGGGCCTTAGCGTGAGCAGAATTTGGTTTACGTTCTAGGTTAACCAGGGACATCATGATGGCTCATCGGGTCAGCTGGACTGGGTCACAGGGTTCAAAGACACTTGTCAGCATGAGTCTGGGTCTCTCTGGGAGACTGACCTTTGGCCTGGCTTGAACCGAAAGGCAGCCCCAGGCTCGGGAGGCCTCTGCAGTTTGCTCCAAACCTGTCTAAACATCCCCTCATGCTCATCTTGGATCTGCTGCCCACTTTCCGGAACCTGCATAGTTTCTCATCAACCCCGTGCCTCCACTCGCTCCCTGGAGAAGATCCTTCATCTTCTTCTGAGCTTCATGGTCACCCATCAGCACAGGTTCCATCTTCTAAGACCCAGATTACACAGAGAACAGGCCTTCGGCACCTGCCATCTGCTTCAGAAACACCAGTTCCTTCCTTCATATCTAGAAGAAAATGTTTATCCCTCCATGTTGGAAAGCCCTTAGCCCAAAACTCTGTTGTGGCATTTACGCGACTCTGCCTTGTATTGCCATTTTTTAAGAACATGTCACACCTTCCACCTGGATGATTGTTTCCGCAGGAGAACAAGCACTTCATTCAACGACGTCCCTCCTGCGGTCCAGCACAAAGTGGGGTGTGCTTGCTGAGTGCAGGAGTGGGAGGGGAAGAAGGTGCCCCAGCAGGTAGAAACGTGGCAGCCGAACCTCCCTGTCTCTCCACCTGGGGACTGAAGGCACAGCTACCACCAGTCTTAGCCAAGCACATCCACCCCCTGCAGGGCTGAGCATGCAGTCCCCACTCGAGTTCGGGAAGTGAGGATCGCTTCTTTTTACCAATAGTGACCAGTGTGTGGACACTGAAAAACATACATGCTTAGACATAATGAGGAGTCTTTGACAGCAAAGAAAGTAATTTTGAGCTTCTCTTTTATGGAAGATTCGATGATCGTGATCATTTTTCATTCTTGCAGGCCCAGCGAGCCAGGAAACGGGGCCCCAAGGCTTTGTCAGGAAGCAAGGTTTATTCTGCCGGCCGTGGAGCAGCGGATTCACAGTCAAAGGCTGAGGCCCAATTGTGCCAAGGCTCCATCTTTTACACTTTGCAGTTAGTGCAGCAACACTTGTTCCATATGGTTACACAGGATTCCACTGGCTACTTTGCCTATAGAATAGTATGTGCGTCAAATGCCTCCTCTTTGCCATGTCACTTTCTGTACATTTTCAAATTCCTCTATCACGTGATGGCTCTAAGAGCTGTTATCAGGTTTCAGTGTCCTGCCACCAGGGGACACCAGCACTGAGCTGCCTCCGTCATCCGTGCCCAGTCGCATCACCAGAGACAGCCCATCACACGCGGACCCTAGACAAGACCGGGGGAAGAGCGGCTCAGTTCTGAAACTGGTGCCCACGGAGTCGTGAGAAAGCAAAACCGCTGTTCTCAGGCACCAGCTTTTGGAGTGTTTTTGTTGGCAGTGTAAGTGACATGCTGCCTGCAGCTGGGGAGTGACGAAGAAATCCGTGGGAAAACACACATTGTGGATCATGATACTCCAGCAAAAAGGAGAAAACTGGGCATCCATTCAGCAGTATAAATAGATGACCAACAACAGTGGGGAGAAAAACGCATCAATAAGAGTAAGGTGTGTAGAGAGAGATTTAGGGGAGTTATAATCACAAACTGAGCACCTCTTTTACTGGGATATAAAGAAACGAAGGGCAGTCAACAAGAATGGGGTCTCCGGGGTAAGGAACTAGGAGTGAAGACGGGTGCAGTGCGATGGCCTCCTAGCCTAACACAAGGCACACGACACCAGGTCACTCCGTGACGGGCAAAGAAGGGAGCCTTGCATGGACCTGTGACAAATGTGACACAGCCCCAGGAATTAGGTTCATCTAAGTCATTGAAATTAATTTAAAAGATTGGTTTTTGACAGATCCTGAAGTCAGATTCCTTTGCAAGTGTCTTTAAGTTCTCAATCCACTATAAAGAAATGAAAACTAAAAGCATAGGTGAAATAGGGTTGTGGTTTATGCCCCGCAAAAAGATAACACGGAACTGCAACCTATATTCAAGAATTGAGCCATCCCGTGTCTGAAGGCTGGCAGATGAAAGTGCCTACTGGTGATTTCAGTTACGGTGCTTGGGGTCTGCAGGCGACACTCCACGTCAGCCGCACTTAACTGTCCAAGCACCAGGCAACTTCAGAGGGCCGGCTTCTTCTCTGCCTGGCGCTGCCTGGCACGCCGTGTTTGACGCTGCGAACACTGCTTTTCCTATGATTGAATATCCATGCTGCCTGGGCGAGCGGGCCCATCATGCCCGTAAGTCCCCAACCGCAGGGGCTCACTCGTGTTTCAGTGATTCTCACACTATTTCCAATGTTTTCATTAGTGTGTATGTCCTGGTGACTGGTGACCCATCACCTCTGTGCTCCTGTTACAATGGTCCCAGATGAGATGTGCTCCTGTTACAATGGTCCCAGAGGAGATGGTGACTATTACTGACAAATGTTATGTGTGTCCTGACAGCTCCATTGTCCTCCACAGCCTGGGACAGCTCGGGGACTCAGCTCTAACTCCAAATAAAGACCAGACTAGAAACCTCTTATCTACATGCAAGAATGATCAAATAAATGCACACATAACTCATTTATGTGCCAGGTACTTCACTAAGCATTACACACATGACTCCATTTCACCCTTAGAACACATCCCTGTTTTACACACTGGAAAGCTGAGTCTGCGCAGCGAGGTCCCTGACACACTCAGGAGATGGTTCGGGAGGATTTGAACCTGGCTCATGACTCTCAGAATCCCCCTTCACAGTGTGGCCTTCTCTGGGTCTTTGTATCTTATTACCTTCTGTGGAGGTCCTTCCATCCCTCCCATGGTGATCAGTCCCCATGAAACGGTGACAGGTTCGCTATACTCTCTACAGTGCTCAGTATCAACACAGAGATGATAACTGCATTATCCTGGCATTGATCAAGGGCCAGCTACTCATCTTGTTTAATACAACAAACCTGCAAGGACTCTCTCATCACTATACAGATGACATTTGACAAATGACGAAAGTACAACTCAGAGAATTAAATCACATGTTTAAGGTTACTCAGTTAATGGGTGGTAGAGCGCAGAATGGAAATTATGTTGATCAGAAGCCAAAATCAATGCACTGAGTCGTGATAGTAGCCTGCTCCATGCTCAAGGTCACTTACCAACAAGGAAACCAACATGGAGGTGATCGGTGATGTTTCCCAAAAGTGACAAATAGGCTTCCAGTTTTTAAGGGATCGAATCTCTTCTTCATTCTGTTCCACTTAGATCCGTATACCAAAATCTCAAAATAAACATGTATCTAAAAAGTAAATAACTTTTTTAAAAACCTAGAGAGAAAATATCCAGTGGGGAGACGAGCCAACCTTTCCGAAACTATTTCCATATTTCATTCTTCTACGCAGGTGTCAATACGTTGTCTATTATGCACCCACACGCACTGAGCCATCCTCATTACATGCTGTGGTTTTGTCTTTTTCTGCTCTAGCACAGCAGAGGCCCCAGATTTTCACTCTCTTGTCCTCTATGAAGAAACAAGCATTGCACCAAATAGTGACAGGCAGACCGCTCTAAACCCCACCACAGACACAGTGCTTATCAGGTATCTCTCAGAAAGGTTGTCTCATGGAAACGTGGCTCCCCAACTAGGGTGCTAATCCAAGCTGGGCTCAACGCGGCAGCTGTGTGATTTAGCCACATCTATGCAGCATCCCCCTGGATGTCCGTCGAGGCTGGGACAGGCATGCACAGAAGCCACCCTTCCCTCCTCACAGCTACAGGCACAAGCCACAGCTACTCACAGCTGCGTCACACGGCAGAGACCGGAACCAGGTCGGACACGTAGAAGCCACCCTTCTAGCCCCAAACCCTCCACAATGACTCAAATGAACCAATCCAAAAACGTTTTTCAATGTTGTCACCTAAATGCCCATCTTTCTACTGCATGGTAGCATAGTCCTATTTTCGGAGCTCTGTTTGAGGTTTAAAGTTGATGTCAGCGCCCTTGAAGTGCCCTTGGGAGCAGCAGGAGGGAGCCCAGGGTGGGCCCACCACAGGCGCACTTAATTTATCCAGCCCTAAAAGGAATCTGCAAATTGGTTCAAATAATGAATGGCCCCAGGGTGACTAAGGGTAATAATCGCCTTAATGAGATTTCTAGTCCTTTCCTGTCAAATCCAGAAGTGACAGCCAAGCTTTGACCACAGAGCAAACTTAGCAGAGGACACGGACTCCGACTCCGTGCTCACAGAAGAGGGGTCAGGACTTCGCGCCAGTCCTAATGTTACAGGGTTGTCCTTCCAGAGTCTGGGGGGTCGTCACCTAATATCTGAAGAGGAGAACATCAAAGCAAGTGAGGGAAAGTTTTGCAATCCGTCGTTCTCTTGTCAGCCTGGCAAATTTATACCTTAATATTCAGCCCACAGAGGCTTCCTAAATCCAGTTTTTATACACGAGGTTTCATTTATGCTCAGTCTCCTTTACTCAGACATTTAGGTACAAGAGATCAGTGTGAGAGGGACTGACATGGAAGGCTGGCGGAGGAGGCGGGTGAAGATCAGAAGAAAGACTTCTATCCACTGATTGTTTTCATAATGTTCTTGAGAATTGCCAATTGGTGAAACAAGTGAGATTTAGGGGTATGCGTATTTACATATTGCAAAGGTTTCTAAACATGTCAATAAACTCAAACTTTATGTGCATTGAAGCACAACCAGGAAATAACTACTTAATCTATAAAAATGTGTTTCCTTACTTAGCAGCACTGGAGATCTTAAAATTTAATGAAGACAGATGACAGGTAGGTAGAGGGTGGATGGCTGTATGACAGGTAGATGATGATGATAGATCTATCCATCTATCAATCGATAGACCTAGGTGGTAATATATACTGATAATAGTTTTAACTTTCATACAAAATATTTCCAACTTATCATCTTCTGAAGTCACTTTTTAATATTTTGCAATATTGATTTTTCTAAGTATTCCCTTTCCTTTCTCCCTCTTTCTTCCCTCTCCACCCAACTGTAACTCTCCTGAATTCCATACATGCTTTAACACCTTAAATACATTCTCCATAATGTAAATTTCCATTAAAAATATGAGTTATTTTAAAGATGTTCACATCATATGTAAACTGTATTATACCATGCTATATTTTTGAGACTTGTCCATGTTCATGAATGTAGCTTTGCTTCATTCATTTTAAGTGTTGTGTAATATTAACATTTCATGAACACATCACGATTTATTTTTTTCATTTTCCTGTTGCCGAATGTACAGTATTTTTCCAATTTCTTGCAGTCACAGCAACAGTATTTCAGATATTATACATCTCTCCTCATGCTCATGTGCACAAACTTCTCAGTGCTATATTCTTAGAAACAGAATGGCCAGATGGTAGAGTTTGCAAAATCTCAACTGATTTTCCAAAGTGGTTGTACCAATTTGTACCCTACCTGCAGACATATGATGTCTCCAGGCCCCACATTCTGAGGACTATTTGGAATTGTCAGAGTCTTACATTTTTCACCCACAGAACAGCATGAAATGGTATCTTCCTTGGGTTTGAAATAGACCATCGCCGATGACCAGTGGTGCTGATTACTGTCCATATGTCCCGTGCTTGACCATGGTTCCTCTCCTGTGACTTGTCTGTTCCTCTCCTTTGTCATTCTCTTGTTGAGTTTCTTGTCTTTAGCTTATTGTTTTAAGAAAGTTTAATATACTCTGGGTCAATCATCTACTAGGTATTGTACAGTATCAGGTATTTCACGTATTTATATACACAGGCTCATTTACTTCTAGTCAATTTCATCTGCATTGTCTTCTGGGATTTGTGGGTTTTCTTTCTTTTTACTTAAAATTCCTCCCTACACTGAGGTTGATCATCTCCAATGCTGTCATTTCAAATTAGAAATCTGAAGTCATTAGTCTACCTGGCATGTCTTTTGTGCACAGCTAAAGTAGGGAGTCTAATTTTAATACTTTGCCTATGGATCCGACTATGGAATAGTCCACTCTCTCACCTAATGGATAAGGCTACTTGCCATAAATAATTTCCATTATGCTGGGTCTTCAATTCTGCATGTTTATAAATCAATGTTTCACCCTTGAGCCAATTTCACATTGTTTTAATTACTAATGCTACAAAATAAGTCTTGAAGGCAAGTGTGCAGCCTTCTTCAAAATTGTCCTTTTCTCCACTCTTAGTCTTGTCGTTTTCTGTATGGTGGTTTAATGAGCTTATTAAGTATAAAATCCTTTTTCTTTGCAATTCAATTGCAGTGGTAATGGATTTATAGATTAATTTCTTGGCAACTAACATAACCGGAGCTAAGAATTTGCATCTATGAAACCAGTACCTCTCTTCATTGAGGGACATTTTCATAATATCTTTTGGAAAAAAGTTTTCTTCATAAAGGTCTTACATATTCATTGTTGAGGTTGTCCCCAAGTTGCATAGACTTGTTTGTTCTTGGTTTTTGTCTTTTGTTTTGTTTTTTGTGGGGGGCGGGGAGTTACAGTTAGTTTGGGCAATTATAAATAATACAATATTTAATTTAAAATGATAATTTATTTTTAAAGGAATTAAACTGAATTTTAGAAATAGATAATCTCTCCAGAAGTCTTGCTGAAGTCTGAATAAATTTCTAGTGGGTTAGTTTGGGGGTTTGATACCAAATATCAAATAATTTGCAAGTAACAGTTTTATTATTTCTTTCTAATCTTTGTTTGTTTTCCCCTCTTCCCAATCTTACTGCACTGCCAACCATTTTTACAAAACTCACAAAGGGACAAAACTACAGCACCTAGGAATCCACAGATTATTGAAGTGTGACCAAGAGAAGGATATGATGAGCAAGGAGGCAGGATGGTGATTATCTTCAGGAAGAAAAAGAGCTTTCCTTGGGAAAGGCCCCTGGGGACTCAGGCACTATTGAACTGAGGTGATTCAGTTCTCGTGATTCATGAGTAAGTGCATGTCTCATCATGTGATTTTTCTGTATATGGTTAATTTATAATTTTAAATGCTTCTAATTCTTTAAAAATGAATCAGGGGATTATTCTGTTTCCATAGCTGTGGAACAGCTGGTTAAACATTAGCATTATCTGGTGTGTGAATAGAAAGTGAAAAATTAACTTTAAGCTCTTTAAATTTGGTGGGTTTTTTAATATTATTAATTGAATAATGATTATATTTCATTTTTCTAAACAATAATTAGTTTTCTTTATGTTCCATTGAATATTAGTTGACAGTGTTCTCAGATTTTAAGTCTCTGTCATATGAGCAACTTTGTTCATTTTTCATTGTTAATATGTTTACACCAACCCTTTTGAGGGTGACTTTTCCTCTTTGTACTGTTCTGTACTTTTTAAGCTTCTTGTCAAGAACAAGTATTACTTTTATACTCCAGAGCCATCTAAGAAGTCTATTCCAATTTTTGGAAGGAAAAAAATGGGACCTCTGGGAATTCTCTCAAAATGTGAAGAAGTGCCTCCTGAGGCAAAACCCCCACTGCCATGTGTCAGATGAATGATGAAACATTTCACAAGTTGGGTGTGCTTAATGTACTTCTCTATATTTCTCATGAATATGGATTACATGAAAACCAGCTATTATGTCCTGGACATCACAGGCACTTTTATAGTGCCAGGATAGGCATGGCTATCAAGGGGGGAAAGAATTCACCTCTGTGTCTGCCTCCTGCCCATTCGAAGCCTGGATGGATGACATGACCTTAGGGTTAGGAATGGACAAGGTGCTTTTTCCCAGCATCCTCACTCTTGGTCTCCAGACAACAAAGTGTTACATTGTCCCCATGTCCACTGGTTGTTGAGACTCTCTAGTGATTGGAGTGAAATTCTGGGCAACATATTCAGAAATATCACTTCTCTCAGTGGAAAAAGGGTAGACTAAGCTATTCTCATCAAACACTAATATTCTGTAAGAGGTTTTAAGAAGAGACTGTACTGGGAAAATATCTCATTTGCTTTTCAAGCAGGAGCCGTCTATCAATACTTGACTTTAGAACTATCGTGCTTGAGTCTGTCTCAGTGCAGATTTTAAATACTAGAATCAGCAGGGGACTGTCTATTGGCACAACCACTTTGGAAAACTGCATGGAGGTTCCTCAAAATGTTAAAAAATAGAATTAACTTGTGATCCATGAATCCCATATCTAAGTGTCTACCAGAAGAGCATGAAAACACTGAAATATATATACACTTTTGTATTCCTTTTTCTTGCAGCACTGCCTACAATAGCCAAGAAATGGCGACTACCTGGGTGTCCACTGACAGATGAGTGAATAAGGAAGAGGTGGTCGATATATACAGTGGAATATCACACAGTCCTAAAAAATGAAGCACTGCCATTTACAATAGCGTGGACAGAACTAGAGGAGTTTATGGTGAGTGAAATTAGTCAGATGGAGAAAGACAGACATTGTATGATTTCACTCATATGTAGAATATAAAGAGATAAAGCACATGAACAGACAAAACAAAAATTCACCTATGTGGACATTGGGCAACAGAACTGACGGTACCAGTGAGGAAAGGGGTGGGGATAGGAGCATAGGTAATGGGGTCCAGTGGGCAGTGGTGGAGGATGATTAGAAGTCTGGTGGTGTGTTTTCATATATTTCAAAGTCACCTCAACTTGAAAAAAAATGTAATACTGCATGGTCTCTATTTTTACTTTGTATTTTCAGCTGTAACACAAAATAAGTGAAAATATTATCCTGGAGGGCCAGCACTGAAGCATTCATTTCTTTTCTACATCTCAGAGACACAGGCTTTCCACTCACAATTTCTCCTCCTGTCCCATGTGGTCTGCAGAGCGACTAGATTGGAAGGTCACTCTGCAAGCGACGGAAGTCGTGAGTTATCATCATAAGGTTCACAGATCGCTACAAGAGGACTTACTCCAGTGTGTCCCAGGTGAATTCCACCCCGGTGCCACACTTCTTCCAGAGACTGGCTCTGACTGCAGGATTCCAGAAAAGCCACATTCCCCAAACAACGTTGTTAACCATTCTGGACACACACAGCTGCCAAATATGCTGTCAGCAGAGACATGGGCACAGCTTCCAGCGGCCACGACGAGCCTCTGAAGCAGCTTCCTAATCATACAGACAAAGCACCACTTTCTAATGCATGTTAGTTGTCTAAGCCTTTGAGTCTAGTCAGGAATAGATGTTCCCTTGCATTAGATATTTGTCGACTGCCTGTTATGCGGGGATTGTCATTTCTTTCTTTGACAAAGCTTTGTCAATTCAACGTGTCGCCTCTGTGGGCTCTGCTGAGTCTGTCAACGTGGCCAGCAAGGTTCTCTTCTAAATGACCTCCTCAAGGGCGTGCCGAAAATCACCTACAAAGTTAGCAGGACGCAGCGTCCCTTCTTCCTCTTCCTCGCCAAGATGACTCAGGAAACACTGTGTCCTCTGCATGAATGCTCTCGACTTTCTGAAACGGAGCCTTTTCAGCTCTACCCTGCTTTACTCCTCCACACGTCTAATGTGTTCCTTTCGATGTGCTGGGAGCCGAGCTGCTGAGGAGGAGGAGACGCACGTGGCAGCGTTCAGTGCCATCTGCAGCTGCGTGTTGAATACACCAGCGCCCGATCCCAGGGCGGGCCTGGCGGACTCCCTCACAGGGAGCCACATCGCTCAGCTTCCAGGAGAGCGAGCGGAAAGCCGAGCTGGGAACTGGCTTCTAATGCAGGGAGAGTCCCCGTTTCTAAGGGAAAGCTGTCCTCAGCACTTGCACGTTGACCTTGAAGATGTAGCATAACTTCCAGTTCAGCAGACACTGGTGGTGGAACCGATGCACACTGTTGAGTGACACAGTATCAGACTGCAGCCTAGTGGCTGCTGTAAGGAGACGGGTTCATTAGCACTTGCCAGGTACCCGTACGTGGATACCGGTGGCACGGAACTCTGCCGCTGGGACGGAGCTCCCTGCATGGGGTCATGACTGTGGCTTCCTCTGGTTTTGAAGGAATGAATCCACGCTCTGCTCACTGCAGCCTCTCGGGAGCAAATGGACGAGCATCACTGGTGGGTTCAGGGCAGATACGAGGAGAGCCTTCCTCCCCAAGTGCATCTCCATCACGGGACCTGACATTACGATTCCACGGGGCCATGCTGTGTGCGTTCAATGAGCACTGACTGCAGAGTCTCGTGGGCTTGAACCAGGAGCAGAAAGCCCTCCAGACCTGTCCAGCATGGATCTTCCTCCCAGGCCCTGCGTCTCCTTCTTTGGCCTCTCTTGACGCTGGAACGGCCCCACTCCCACCCCTCTGCAAGGGGGTCCTCTTGACCTCTCTCTGATGGGGTCCTGATGCCGGGGACACCTCAAAAGAAGAGTCAGCTCTGGAGGCTGACTGGAGGTCAGCCAGGGGGCTCACAGCGGGCTCCACGGCATCCTCGGGGAACCAGCTAGGAAGGCCTCCTGCACAGCCCCTCCCCGATGTCCTGAACCCAAAACTCTGGGTGAGCCCCAGCAACCATTGCTTTAACACATCTCCCCTGATTCAGCTGTGAGCCAGACTGTGAGACCCCAGCTCTAACTGCACACACTTCTCCCAGCAGCCTCCTGGGTAGGGAACGCAGGTCGTGGCGAAGGGCAGCGCTGGAGCTAGGGCTGAGCCCTGGGAGAGGCGACTGCAGTGGGGGACATGCTGTGGGCTGTGAGCCACAGAGAAGGCAGACAGGGTGATGAAGAAAGGAGCGGCCAGCTGGTGGGGGCGGAACCCTGGGCCGTGGGGCTGCCTTCCCTTTCCTCCCCACCCCCACCAGGCCCACCCTTACAATCTTCTGCCTACTCAGCAACCTTCGAAACCAACTCGTCTTGGGGGCCCCACGTCTTTTCATCACCAGCCACTGCTCTCCCGTCCTGGCAGTGGACGGCCCAGCACATGACAGACAACTTCCATTGTTGGGTTGCTGGTCATTGTTGGGGGAAACCATTTCCCATCTGTGATTTAGGATGAGTGCCCGGAAGGATCAGCAAGAACCTGCAACTCAAATGTAAAGCGTTTCTGCAACCCCAGGAGAATCCACCCCCGCCGAGCCCAGCGCCAGAGTCTGAAGCCCCTGCTCCCGGTTCGTAGAGATGCCAGCACATTTTAAATGGCTGAGGACAATCCTCAGGGTCTGTCCCAGAAGCAGATTCCATACTTGAGACAGGACACAGTGGTAGAAAGTTAAGGGGGCAATGTGCTCACCTAGCTGGAACCCCCTACAGGTTCCGTACATAGAAGTCACGTGCTCTGTGCCATGAGGCCTTTGTGATAAATCATCATGATCAAAAGGCAGGCTCTACCTCCTAATATAACAGCACCATTGAGGAACACGTGAGTGGTCACACAAATCTGAGAGATTACATCTCATGCTCTGCCTCCAGAACACAGCTGAACCCTCCCCGGACCCCCGTGGGGACAGCGCCCGGCTCGCCCTTGCTGAAACAAACCTTCGCCATGTGGGGACCTCCTACAACACAACTTGGAGGGTCGATTTTAAAGAGTTAAAAATGCCCCGTAATGATCTCCATGTGAGAGAGGAGCCCTCACTGTGTAACGGGCCAAGCAGGTTGACTTCATCGCACATGGAGCACAAACCTCAGCACAGCCGTTGGAAGGGCCACTCAAAACACAGTCCCCAGGCGGCGCCATCCCTTGCACCCCAGCAGCAATAGGACAAGTGAGCAATCTAGCTGTGGAGCAGTGGCCAATGAAATCTTATGACAGAAAGACAGCATCCTGCGCTGGGAAAACAGGTAGAGGCCACTTCGCAGTGCACTCCAGGACACGGCCGTCTCGTGTCCTCATGAAAGGGAGCGGTCAGGTGCCCAACAAGCACAGACCCCGGCCACAGAGAGCGGCGGGAGTGGACGCTATCTACAAATGAAAGAGCAGATCCATTGACTGCGGACCCCTTGGTCTCGTTCCATCAGAATTTCACCGTAGGGATAATGTAACCATGAACGGAATGCAGATTTTAAATATTTTATTACATTAGAGAGACATTAATAGATTACAAATAAAATGCAATCTTGTGACTTAAGCAAATTAGACTATTTGCCCATTTTTCCTTCCAGTTTGTTATAAAAAAATAAAAAATATATTAAAAAGTTTTGTTTCAATTAAAGCACACTGCGGTTAAGAAGTACTGGAGATTTTAAATCAGTGCAGAATGGCTCAACCCCACCATTTTGAACCTGATGTTTTGACCTTATTCATCAAATAAAAAATTCTGTTCCTCCAACTTACCGCAACATTAGCGCCATGTCACTAGCGTGACTGCTGGGCCCGTTTTCTAAACCACATCTGCAGAAGGTTTGCATTTTTCATTTGCATCAGGAGAAATCTCTTCCATGTGAAGTTCACCATGCCAGTTTGATTCATTGATTTTTTGAGTCCCCATCAAATTCTACAAATTAACATTTCGCCACTAAGCATTTTCTTAAGAGCTCGCTATTGCTTCCAAGTCGAAAGTTCTTACGTGAGTTTTAGTTACTGTCAGTCTTACTCAAGGGTTGCTATTTTCACCAAGTCTGACTTTTCCTAATAATGTCTGCAATCCAAGCTTCACTGCAGCTAACATGTGAAGTCAGTTCCGTCTCCTTTATCTCTGCCTACGTTACACAGCAAGACTTCCGCTTCCTTTTCACCGGGGGCTCCACCAGCCACGGCCAGAGCCCCCAGAGCAGACCCGACTCACTCTGTGCGCCCCCACAGGGAGAACGTGACCAGAGTCCCTGCTGGAAGTGTTCCCTAGAGGCAGGGGTTGTAGGACATGAGAAGTACACTCGGGCAAGTGACAAGGTGGGTGGAGATGCAGTCTTGTCCTGCCCAGGGACATGCAGGTCCTGTTTCTTCCAGAGCGCCAGAAGCTGCAGCCACAGACACCACACATGGAAACACACCCAGCTCTCTGTCCTGGAGTCAGAGCGTCCTGCTCAGGACCCAGCTTCCCAGCTTCACAGCACAGCGATGCCAACTGCGGGCAGGTGCTCAGGGGACATCTGGAACTAACTCCCCTGTGTCTCTGTCCTTCATACCTGCTGGGCAGAAGCTCCACCTCCCCTTCCATCCTGGTCACTCCCTCTCCTGCTGCTGCTCTGGACCTGACCACTGTCAATGCCACCAGTGCTGTGAGTGCAAGCGGGCATGTTTCCACACTTCACTGGGCTAATTCCTCGTAGCAGGCGTGCAGGGAGGAGACAGGCGCTGACCAGACCTTGCACAGGCACCTTTGCACATGGAAGAACATGGCATCCCATCTCAGTGCCCTCAGTCTCCTGGGCTCCCGCCTCCCAGCTCCGCCTCTGCCCTCCTGCTGTGGGGACCCTGGGTCGCAGATTTCACACCCTCCTGCTGAGACACTGCCCGGCCTAGAAGGCTGGCAGGGTGACCCGGTGATCACAGCAGGAGTCCTTTCCACCCTCCACACATTTCTTTAACCAAGAACCTACTATCTGCCCCAAATCCTGTACTGCAGCCTTTGCACTTTTTATTCTACACACACGCACACGCACCACTGACCACATGCTTAAGTAGGATTTCTTTTTTCAAACTGCCAGGGCAGAAAAGAGTATCGAGTTTCTCATAGGAATTTTCCTTATGATGGGCTATCATCACGTTACTAAAACTCCATTATCCCATGAAGAATGACTTTAAAATCACCAGGAATCCGTTTCTAGTGTGAAATCAGAAGGCATAAACTACGGCTTTATTTCAATTTTCAACCAAGAACAAAACCAGTCGGTCCAACCTCAGCGAACGGTGAACCGTTGGGCCCGCTGCTTGCTCAGCGCGGCGGCCCGGGCCGGAGGGGGACTTCAGCCGCGCTCAGGTACAGGACCAGGCTGACCAGGAAGAACTCCTCTGTCTGGGGGATCCACTGCAGCTTGGCGTGCAGCCGCCCCTCACGGTCCCGGTGGTCCACACAGTACGCCCCGCCTAGGAAGTCGGGCGCGTCGGCGGGCGCGGGGGACGGCCACAGGCCCACCGGGGAGCTGAAGCACCAGAAGGGCCTGCCCGACTCGTCCAGCAGCGTCACGTCCAGGAGGGAGCAGCTCTGCAAGGCAAGCACAGGTCGTGGGCTGGACCCGGAGCCGCGGGGAGACCTGGCCCACGCACGTGCAGGCAGCGCCGGAGCGGGAAGCGGCAGGAGCCCCCCGCGCAGGTGGTCACCGTCTGGAGAGAAGGTGGCAAAGGCCCCACTGCCCACGGTGACTTAAGGAAGGAGGACGAAGAGGCGCGCACCTGCCGCCGGGGCAGCACTGGTTTCGGCCTCGGGTGGCAGAGCCGGTGAGGGGCCACTCGATGGCCCTTCCCAGTCAAACGGCGGTCAGTGGACATGGCTGCAGGCAGAGGGCAGGCGGTGGGCGCCCAGGTGACCGCAATTAATGCCGCCCGGGAGCCGCCGTCGCGCCTGCTTCCCGCAGCGAGGGCCGAACCTCTGCGTCCGGCTGGGCCACCTGCTCGTGCCACCGTGGCACTAAGGCGCCCTGGCAGCCCTACCTCCACAGGCACCACGGCCTCCCGCTCAGAACCGGCCCTGCCCGGCCCCTCCTCCGCACACCCTGCCGGCAGTGCCCTTCTGGGGTGGCCTGTTCACACGGCACATCACCCACAGGGCCCGACACCTGCGGCCTGTCCAGATTTCCTTCCGGTCCAGGCGGAACGGCCGTCCATCGGGAGGCCCTCAGGTTTGTCTCAGGGGCCCCGGGCCTCTCCCTGGGCCAGCGGGCTCTCGGGAACAGCACGGCCGGGGCCGCGGGTGCACACGGCTCGCGTGCGGCAGCACGGAGCTCTGAGCAGCGGATTGTTTCTCAGGAGACTGTCCCATCCAGGCAGCAGCTCCTCCTCGTGCTCACGTTTTCACGCCCCGAGTCAGTAACACCCACTGGAATGCCGGGCTACTCCCAGCTCAGCGTGTAAAGGAAGCACAGACACGGCGGAAGCACAGGGGACACGGAGCCCACAGGGGTCAGCGTGCGGCGCCCACGTGCTAGTCAGTGGCCCCAGAGCCCAGGGCTGACCACTGGACCAAAGCACGACCTCTAAAACTACACATCCCGGAGAAATTTAAGGAACAAAAACACCATGGAAGTTGAAAAGAAAAAGCCCCGTGTGAACTGGGGTTCGTGAACCGTGTCTCTGGGGCAAACTTCCAGATGGGGTGCCCTGCACAGTCACGGGGCTCCCGCCCTGCAGGGGTGACTGCACACGAGTGCCACCTCTCCTAGCGAGGCTGGCACCCTGGGCGCCATCGCCTAGAAGCACCCACTTCGCTGCGGCCCTCCCAGCAAGGGCGGGAGGGGTCAGCCCCGCGGCCAGCAGACGTGCCACCCACTTTGGCTGTCCTCGCAGGAAGCAGAAACCCAGAGTTACGGTGGAGCATCCAGCTAAAATTACAGATGCCAGGTTGGCTCCATCTACATTTAGAAGTAACATCAAAATAACATCAAAAATTGCCGAGACATGGAAGGAAAAGGCACAGGTGCAAGAAAAGCCTGACTGAAGGACCCCACTGCCCGCACCTGAGTGGGAGAGCACCGCCTGGAGCTCACGGGAGATGGGGCGGCCCCAACGGGCCACTGGCTGCTCCACCAGCCTCTGTGCCGTTTACGGGCGACTGTCCCGGGGGGCCCTTACTCACACTTCAGCACCACACATCTCTCATGGGCATCGCATCAGAGTCTGACAAAGAAGAAACCGGCCTGCACAGCAGGACTCGGAGCGAGGCTCCAGGCAATCAGGCTGAAGAGCTTCCAGCTGAAAGACCCTGTCCAGCCAGTGCTGACAGAGCCCCGTCCTCCGAGCCCTCTGAAGACGCTGATAAAGCCGGAATAAAGCCACAGGCCCTCAGAGACCATGACCACTGCCACCTCCAACTAGGGTCTCCCAGGTCTCCGCCTGGTCCTGGGGACAGAATCACAGGTGGGTTCTCACTGTGCACTGAGGGGCTTCCCTGCTGTGAGGGGTGTTTCGACAACTCCCAGGAGAAGCGGGGCTTGAATCTGGCTGACTGAACAGTTAGGTGTGCCAAAGGAAGTTTTCCCAGCACAGGCCCCGGCTTCTGGAAGCGGGGTCAGAGCACCCCCGGGTCCCGGAGCCATCCCCGGTCTCCATGGCACCCACGCACGGACCCGACTTCCACCTCAGGAACTAACTTCAAGGACAGCGTCGTCTTAACCCAAAGCCACGACGGCAACGCACGAAGGGAGCAGGTCCTCCCTGCAGGTCCATCTCCAGAGCCCACCGGGAAGGGATTGTCAGGAAAGACTGTCCAGGATCATGCAGTCCATCCCGGTCAGCAGCAGAGACTCAAGTCCTGTTTCCCAATCGCGCTGTTGCTGTAAACCCGCACCTGTGAGCCTCAATGGCTTCAAGACCCCCGGAGTCCCTGCCAAGGTCACCCTGACGCTCTGCCCTTGGTCAGCAGGCTCTGCTTAGACGTCGCAGGGCTGGTCCACTGTGCTCCAGGCAGCTGTCCTCAGCGGTCAGAAGGCAAAGCTGTGTGTGCAGAGTGACTGCACCTTGTGCCCCACCCGCCAGTGTGAGTGAAACGACTGCCCTCATCTGCTCTCATTACCAGGAGCTCAGAACACGTGTTTTCCGTGACTACACTCGCCCCGTACGTCTGCCGCGTTCGAATTCAGTTTCCTGCCTTTCCTGGTCGTCGAGATTTATTGAGATGTTAATTATTATGTGGGTTCATATTCTATTATGAGACCCATCTAAATTCACTTTTTGCAAAAAAAAAAGCTGTGTGCTCGTAAAAACATGAGAACAATGTTCTTTCATATGTGATCCACAAAATCTTTAGCAGATCTTCAGCACTTGTTTACAATCGAATAAAACATCTCACTCTATCACACAGCAAGTGGCTCAAGATCAGTACAGTGACCATAATTCAGAGCTTAAATGCTCAACGATAAGTGCCCTGGTCTCAGCCGCCATCGCGAACGTTATGACTGCTGGCCACACAGAGACCCTCGCCAGTCCCAGGAGACAGACCCCGGGCCCTGCTGAACAGGAATGTCCTAGTCACCCCACAAAAGAAAGACGGGGAGGACTGAGACGCAGGGCAGCCGGCACAAGGGCCACAGAAGAAGGAAACGCAGTTACAGCGACTGTTCTCCTGCCTGCCCTTCCCTGCCAACCAAGCCGCAGCTCAGCGCCCACCCATGCAGCTGGTTCGACAGAAGCACGAATGACCGAGCGGCCCAGGAATCTCTGAATCCTGGACCTTACCACTGCCATGGATGTTAGGTTGGTGTGTGAGTAACAGAGGCAGTTTGAGGAAACACTACTCGTCTGGTTCAACCGACACAGACAGACGGACAGACAGACAGACAGGCTCACTGTCACAGCACACAGCCCCACACCCGTTCCCCGTGCTCCAGGACACAGAGCAGCTGCCCAGAGGCACTTGAGGGCCATCAACGACTGTCTCCGGCTCCGAGGACGGACCCGAGTAAGCGCAGGATTTCTACAGCAGTACGACAGACGCCTCGACAGACTTTTTACCCTAGAGAAAGCAGGTTACCGCAGGGAGAGAAAGCAATGCATTACCTTTATGCAGCCATCAAAGAAATGAGTTCTCCAGGAGAGGCCAACTCTTCCAATAAGAGGGAGGTGTTCTGTGTTGTTTTTAAAACTTATGACAATGAGCTTCACGTATCCATTTTCCACATCTCCTGAAAGATGTCAGAGTTTGTGAGTTACTCTCTGCCAATGTAGGACACGGCATGGTTCTGCGGCCACAGCTCCACATGGTCCCTGGAAGTTAAGACCCAGATTTGCGGAGGCGGAAGACAGGAGGGTCTCCCAGGCGTCTGCCCGTCACCGGCACACAGAGAGAACGTGCATCTGGAAAGGCCATCTCCAAGGGGAGTCGGGAGACGGGAGCTGGGGCCCGTACCTGTCCCTGCTGGAGATCCGGGAAGGCAGAGGGCCTCTGATTCCAGGAGGGAAGGGACAGCAGCGAGATGCGGGCACCCACAGGTGCTCCTGGAAGCAGCTGTAGAAAAGGCCCAAAAAGACAGGCAGAGCAAGGGGCCAGGAGAGAAAGTGCCAGAATTGCGGGAGCTGAGGAGAGTGAGCCCGAGGACAGGAGGGAGACAGCAGCGCACATCAAGTAAGCAAGCAGCTGTACAAAGGCTCACAGACAAGGCAGAACCAAGGGCTGGAGACCCAGCCCTGGCGCACCAAGCGCCCCCTACTGTAGTCTCACTGAGCCAGGCGCTCAGGCACCCACTTAACTTACCCTGCAAAGTGGCTGTCACACAGAACAGCACACAGCGCTATGATGGTACAGAAAACTTCTCCAGATACACCTGAATAAAGGTAGGGCGTAGCCACGGGAAACGGTTGATGGAGAAAGAGAGGACAAATGTCCTCTGACCCTCAGCTGGGTATTTCATGGGACAAATTAAAGCCAAAGCTCAGCACTTGGGAACCACAGTCCCATTCTAGAAAGTCGACAGCGAGTTCTCAACTTAAGCTCGCTGCCCCCTCTTCTGGAGCAGCAAAGTGTGTGAAGCGGGAGGGGGGCCCAGCAGCAGGTGGGCATATTTAGGAATGCAAGCCGGGAAGTCCATTTTAGAAAGTGGGATATCTTTTTCTCTGAAACAGGCAAAAAGAGCGAAGGCGACCTGGTGACGCTGTGCCGGGCGTCACAGGCGGGCAGGAAGACCTGGGCGCACAGGCACATCCACACGGAAGAAAGGGCCGGGGAAGCTGCCTGGAACCCTCCTGAGTAGTGACAGCAGGACGCTGACGTGTGACCGTCCTGAGGGACATGTGCTTGTGACTTTGCCCAAGAACCACTGAGCTGTCAAGACGTGAGCAGACAGCGTCCGATGAGCCAGGTCTTGGTCACCAACGGCGCGACTGCAGGAACAAGCAAAGGGGTCCGTGGCGCTAGAGGTCAGGAGCTGACCATGCGGCCGCCGCGCCCCAGAGGAACAAAGAAGCAGAAGGGGACGAAGTCCCGCAAGGAGCAGATGGCGCGGGGTCTGTGCGGGCGCAGCGGCCTGGGCCGCCCTGGAGCTCAGCACGAGCGCCACACCCGCACCGAGGGCGCTGGCTTTCCTGGTCGTGCTCAGGTCACTGCTCTAAGTAAGAGCTCCGACTTCGACAACCGCCTTAGTCAACGTTATGAAAGTAGTGTCTTCAGTACGCAAACACTGTAAACGAAAATATACATCCAATTAGGAACACATCCTTCCTTCCGAATGACTAAAAGAATCCCATTACTGCAGAGAAAAAGCAAAACAAAACTTGAGGTCAAGTCCAAAGCGAAGTCAGAGTGCAGAAACCCAGGAGTGACGGTCCCCCAGGCTGGCAGGCGGCGCGGGGTCCCCAGGGCTCCAGGGCACGGGCTGCGCATCTCCCGGCGCCCCGGGAGGCTCTGCTGTCCCGCAAGCTCGCTCTGATGCTCCCACAGGAGCCCGGAGCTGGAGTCGGCTCCGCACGGCCCGACCACAACGAGCCAGCCCTGCGCACCGTTCCGCTTACTCCCGGAGGTTCTGATGGACGGACGGCAGGCTCCCTCCTTCTAGAAACAGCAGTTACAGGCTGATGTTCACAGGCTCGTCACCAGACATGCAGAACAGGAAACCCACACAACCGCCGCCGAGGACGGTGCCAGGAAGAATGGGCAGCGCTAATGTGCCCAGCGTCACCCACAGAAAGAACTGTGTCCCCTTCCCGTGAGGACACATGCTTGGAGACGGCCATCTGACCTCGAAAATACCAAGTAACAGCACCGAGCAACAGGAAACAAAAAAAGTAGCCACCTGTTTTTGGAATCATAACAGTAAATATGAGTTAACACTCTATTTGTGAAAATATCTGAAGTAATAAAAACCTTAAAATTAACAATGAAACTAAAATTCCTTAAAGAGAGGTTATCAGGCCTCATCAGGTGCTGCTGCTTAAGAGCTGAACACCCAACTTTAATAGAAAAAAAGAAGTTTCTAAGGGCAATAGCTTCTTATTCCACAACAGTGTCTATTGAGCTTTACCGAATAAGCACGGAATACTTCTTATTTAATCGGTAGTCTGATGAAAAGCATGTTATCAAAAGCATAGGACAGAGAATGAATCTAATCTCAACTTTTCACGGGGCAACAGAAGCAGAAATATCATCAATGAGCTGAGAAGTATACGGTCCACGTAAGAGCATCTTCCCCAAAAGCAGTGATGGAAGCAGACAGATGGAGACGATTCAAAACCCTAAAGAAACAGGTATCAATTCCTCCAAATTATGTACTCAGCTGATACCAATTGACCAAAATTCAAATAACTTTTTTTAAAGTTTGGTCAAGTGGTTATGAAATCCATCTAAAAGAACAGGTGGATACAAATAATGGAGAAATTTTTGAGGAAAGTCCATTGCTAAGAAATGTATTCAAATAAAGTGACCACATACCATGAACACCTTGGAGAGATCTGAAACAATATATACCACATTAAAGAGAAAACGGAGAAAACGGAACCCCTGTCACCAAGGAAAGAGTGGCGCCCACCCCCAAGAGCGAGTGAGATTCAGAAGGAGACGCACGGACCTGGAGGCTGCAAGGAGCGTCGGCGCCCGGAGGGCCCCCTTCTGCTCTTCGACCCCCGGGGCTCTGCCAGGCGGGCAGCCATGCAGGGGGGCTGTGCAGTCGCTGCAGTGGACAAGGAGAGCTCGCACTGCCCACCTGGTTCCCTCGGGACAGCTGGGCCTGAGGCGGGGCTGTGGGGTGAAACGGCTGCCCCCGCCCCCGGTCAGGCAGACCTGCAGCCAAGCTCCATGCAGCAACATGTCAGTGCAAACACACAGGTGGCGCTCCCGCCATCAGACATTTTCCAGAATGATGCTCGTGACAGCAGGGACGACCATGAAAGATGCACACCCGAGTGGCCGCCACTAGAACGGGCCTGTAAATCAGAATACACCAAACCTCGGAAGTTTCCATGGGAGGATTTTCAGAGAGCACGTCGTGACAGGGAGGGTGCTCGGAACGCCGCGGTGAGGACCCAGGAACACGCGGTCCCATCCGCACTGCACTGCACGTAGGGTGATGGGTCTGGACATGACCGGAAACAAAGAGCAGCTGTCCTTTGGTGGCTTTTGTCTGCTTATAAGCATCTACATGCTCCAGATTTTAAATGTGTTACAGCAGCCCAAGTGAGAGTCCAGCGACAGACAGAACTGTGCTTTGTTTTCAAAAACGCTCTCTCTCTGCTGGTCTTCCTGTCGATACTGAAGAAAGCTACGCGTGCTGTATGTACCGTGCAAACCTTTGTCTTGCAGCGTCTGGAAACAGGTAACCGTAGCTGACTGCAGAGATGGAAATGTCCACACTCTTCCCGTTTCGCTTGCCGACCGCACCCGTTTCCGAGCGCTAGTCACACTTCAGGACACCACGGCCGGTCCCTCCTCTGGAAACCCTTCTCCCCTGCGGTCAAAGCGCAGATGCGCAGAGTGGCCCCAGCGGGCGGGGGGCGGGGGGCTCCTTAGCAGGGCTGCTCGCCACGCTGGCCTGGTGACCAGGAGCTTGAAGTTCAGGGGCCTCCGTCCGGGAGCCTGGAATCAGGGTAGCGCCAGGCAGAGACACCCTGTGTGACCAGAGAGAAGCCTGGGTGCGAGTCTACCTCTCGGGTGGACGACATTCCCGCCTTTCCCACGACTCGTACAGGACACGGGCACACGCTGCGTGGTCCACTCCGAGGGCTGGGGGGCCTGCGCCTCACCCCCTCTGCTGACATGGCTCAGTCTCTACACCGCCACGGAGCTAACCACTTTATCCCAAGTCCCGTGAAGGCCCAGGCAGACCACTGAACTTGGGGTCCAATGCCAACCATCCACCCACATTCCAGGGAACAGCAGGGACGGGGCCCCCACAGGCCGCTGGGGCCCCCACAGGCCGCTGGGGCCCCCACAGGCCGCTGGTACCGCCTCAGCTCGAGGTCTCACAAATCAGACTTTCAGTATTTCCTGCACTGCGGAGCCTCCCCTCCTTCGTGCTCCTCACAAACCCAGTTCAGTTGACAAAACATGCCTTTTCTGAACTTCCTTGTGCAGCATTTCTGTGACCAGTTGCAAAGAAAGAAGTGGGAAACTGGCAAATGAAGGGATCACAAATTTTTCATTAAAGAAAAATAAAATGCATCGACTTAAGAAAGCTCTTCACACAGCCAGAAGGGGCCAGAGCATCAGAACAAAGCAAATTACAAAGAGGGAGCCGTCCCAGACCTCGGGGAAGACAGGACACACTTCCAAACAGCAGCAGGCACGGAAACCTGCAGGGAGAGAAGAAAGGGTGCAGCTTGTTTTTCACTCTCCGGGAAGGAGTGCTGAGAGGCAGAAAACGCTCTCTGGACAGACTCGCTGTTGAGGCCGGGGAAGAGGCCCCAGCGCCTGGGCTGCCTGCTGTGAAAGGAGCAGGCCTGGGCTGTCCCCGCAGCAGAGCAGGCCGCGCGTGTCCCCTGCTGGAAAGGCAGGAAGGTGCGCCGCACAGCGGGGCTCGGTGCTCACAGCCCGGGGCAGAGTCCAACCCGAGAGATGGCGGGACCACAGCCTTCTGGAGGCAACAGCGGTGCGGCCCTGCAGACCGAGTGCCGGGCCTGGCCGGCGGGCAGCGAGGTGGTACCGCGTCAGCTCAAGCCTGACCCTCTCCCTGCCTGGGGAGCCACACTCCAGGCGCCCATAACTAACCAGGGCCGGGCCAGCCTCAGGTTTGTTTTTAGGAACATGTGTTGTTTAAAAAACAACAGTCCAGGGCCTTGTAGCAAAGCACATGAGACAGAGTTAAGAAAGAATAGGAAGAGAAGGGAAATTTTGTTCAGAGGAAATATCCTGGCCAAGGGTGGCGGCACCTACGTGCTCTTCCCTCCGGATGCCCCAGTGGGGTCCCCTCTGACGGGAACGCCATGAACCCTTAGATTATCGTGTTTCGGCTCGGTCAGCTCTACAGAGCCTGCCAGCCACTCTCTGCAGACACCCTACACCGTGAGCCCCGCTCTGACCGTCGAAACAAACACTGGCGCCAGGCAGCAGCTGCCGGCTGCTTTGCGCTAAGTCCCGTGTGGACCGGAATTGGACAGAAGCACCTGGGACTGCAAACCACGTGCACAGGTGTCGATCTGACCCTCTCCCTGTGTCCCATGTACGTGAGAGAAGCCCTGCTCACTTGTCACTGCAGCTTCGGGGTGTCTAACGTTTGGCAAGTACATTTCCAGTCATGGCCTGGGCAGTCATCACGCAGGTGCCTGCCTTACGATAACTTGTTTCACGCGTTTCTCTGTTGTCATCCCAGAAGACAGAGACACATAATTTAAAAAGCGAGGAAATCTGGGGGCCAGTGAACACTACGGATGCAGCTGCCTGGCAGGAAGAGGAAGGGAGGGAAGGAGCAGGAAAAAGAGCCGGCGGTGTCCAGCCACTGGTTACAGTCTATTCCTTAAACTGCTGGTGGTAAGTGCTCTGTTTGTATTTGCTCTTTATAGCCTATACTGTCTTACGATTAAAATTTAAAAGTAAACATTTTATTAGGCATTTCATATACATATTTCCAAATGGATTTTAGACACAACCTTGAAAGTTTCATCAGCCCCCATTGGAATTATTTTTAACAGGCCTACCATGAATTTGTGGATTAAAATAGCACATCTCTGGGATTCTTATTTAAAGATGGAATGCTGGAAATGACTATACAAAAGGCCACATTCAGGCTCTGTTTATGTGTGTCCTGCTTAAAGGTGCGGTCTGTCCCTACAACAGGACCCTGACCACTGGGCCTCGAACTGCACTGTCCAGCCACCTCCCCAGCCCCAGCTGCTCTCCACTGTCGGTCCTCAAAGCCCCGAGAAATTCCAGAGCCAGCCTGAGCCAGTCCCAGGCCCCCACCCCACACGCACCCAAACAGGAGGGAGGGCTGGGCCGAGAGGGGCCCGCCCCAGGCCGCACATCGGCAACTGTCAATGGAGGCCTCAAATAAACAAATTGTCCTGTCCCTACAGACCGCCTCCTACAATCAGGCCAGGTCCCTCAGGTCTCCAGATGACAAACAAGGGAAGAGCCCCCTCCACTCTCAGGATATGATGATAAAATGCTGTATCCTTGATAAGGAGAATGTGTTCTTAAAAAAATAGGGGTGAAATTCTTTTACTCCCAACTGCAATGACAGAGCTGGAACTTGCTAAATATACCACATGGCCCCACCAGAGACTTTCTCAAAAACTGTAGAGGACATTCCAGTGTGCACTTTAAAACCGCCACCGTGAGGATGACTCTGTGGCAGGAGCACCCTCTGCTGGCTCCTGGCAGCAGGACCAGGCAGGGAGAACTGCGTCTGAGCCTGGCGGTCTTCTAAACTGAACATTCGTTTTCATATTGTGAAGACAACAGAGGAAGTGGAGCAGTCCCATGTCAGTCCCACCTCCTGCCTTTCGCTCAGCCTCCCGAGTGTGACAGCAATCACCCAGCATCGTCGGGCTTCTCAGGATGAGCTCGTCAGCAGGGCCTGCTGCCACGCCGAGCACGCCGCACCGGGGGGCATATAGACGCACACTCCTGGAAGGCACACGTCTAGAGGAGCCGGTGTCGAGACTCCCAGCTCTGCAGTCACGGCCTGCTGCCGCCAGAGCTCCGCCGTCCAAGCTGGGGGAGCTGAGAAGGGACTGCGCGACCAGCCTCCGCACTTCATGAGGAACACGGAGAGGGAGCAGCACCCACGGGCTGGAGATGACGCTAACCAATTACTACAATAGAAGGCATTCAGCAGGGCCTCTGGGAGGAGGCTCTCTGTCGCTGTGACCGTCATCATTCTGAAGGGCACAGCTAAGGTCTGAGCAGTGCAGACAGTACTCAGACAACGGCAGGAGAACTGTTTAAAATCAGCCCGGCGCTGGCCAGGTGACAGTGAGCCACGTCCACCCGTCAGGCCTGGTGGCTGGGAACGCCCTGAAACCTGTGGCCACGGCTACCGTGCAGGCAGAGCTGCGAGCGCATCCTCTCTTCGGAAGGTCTGGACAGACCCAGCCCCGGAGAACAGAACCTCAGGCTCTGAACACAAGGACACGGGAGGACAGGGGGCCACACAAAGGGAGAGACTCCGTCCTCTGCTAGAAGGCACGCGCCTGTGCTCCACGCAGCCAGGGGGCGTCAGGAGCAGGCCAGACAGTGAACCCCGGGGACAGGGATGAGCTCCTTTCTACTGAGAACGACAGAAGAAAGGTGTACGGACTGAAGTACTGAGAAACCAGGCTGGGCTCCACAGGTGGCATTTTCATACCTTCGGACAGCAGGTGGCTGCTGGCAGGCCGAGCCTGATCAGAGGTGCAGGGCAAGTCAAGTGCAGGAGGCGCCGCTGCCCAGGTCCCCTCAGCGCCCCTCCCTCTCAGGGCCGAGACTTGGGCCCACACGGGGGTCTCCAGAGGACAAGAAAGCCTAAAGCCAAGCGGGGGACCGAGCTGACTCAGCAGTCAACGCCAACAGCGAAAACAGAAGGTTTGCGTCAACAGAGCAGGTGAAGGTTAGGTAACCAGCTAAATACCAAATGGATGCGCTAGGAAGCAGAAAAGCAGATCACAACTGATCAGAAACAGATCTGAAAGCGAAAACTACAGATACTCCAGTCGGCGAACAGAGAAGGAAAAATACTAAATTCCAAACCCCTGAGAGTAGAAGCCTCAAAAAAGCTAACATTTGTTAACGGGCACCAACCTTAGAATTCTACCTTGTCTGGCAGAGAGAGCACTAACGGTGCGGGGAGAAAATTATCTGGGCAGCAGTAGTAGCCCAAACGTCAGTAAAAACGTCGCTGAATTTTTAAATCTAACTAACACAAACAGACTCGGTAGTAAAACACTGTTCATTTAATAGCCCCTTAAGTTGGACACGCACAGCTCGCCCTCACTGGGGGACGGCGGTGTCCTCCAAACAGCTGCGGACTTCTTTTGACCTGTGACTGAAGCCCTGCGCAGGCGTCCCACGCACAAGCCGCCGCGTACGCGTGACGCGTGAACAAGGCTCTGCCCTCCACCCCCCTGCCCTCCCGCAGCCAGAACCGGAAACCATTGCAGGAAACGTTCAACGCCACCTACACAGCTGCTCCGAAAACAGAGGGTTTAGAAAACCTCTATTTCATTCGAAAGAGTCAGCTCCAAAAGTCGGTCTTAATTAGGAAAATGTAAGAAACTTACAAAGTCGTACAGGAGCTCTCGTTTTACAAAATGGGGGAAATGGGAATATACTGACAAAGCGAGCATGACAGTCATTTGCGGGAATGACTATAAAAATAGACTGGAATACATAAGCTCTATTTTTCATCCATGAAATCATAGTAATACCCCTCATAAAAACTTACAAGTCATCTTTGAAGATAAGACATCGACTCATTTTCTGTAAATTAATAAAAAGAAAGCATCAAGCATGTACTGTCTTTCCTGTACTAACCTTACATCAGGTAACCCAACTAGTTGAGAAAACTCTTCTTTACAGAAGCCTTGCTAGTACACACAGGAGGAGTGACAGACCTAGAGAACTATTATTTTGCAACCTCTAGGAAAACAAAGGATATAGGTAACCATTATCTGGTAAACCATTTGGTAAACATTCACAGAGATTGTGTAATAGAATGAACAGGCTGAAAAACAATCCACGAACCTAGTGATCGTTCATAATGTAATATTTATAAACACAAAAACCACCCCTTCTCACAAATAGGATTGGAACTATAAGATATCACCTATGAAGTATTCCTGTCAAGAAGAAAAAAGAAAAATCTAAATTTGATCAAGCCTCTAGACATGACTATCGGTGTACAGAAAACACAGGAGATAGTGAAACATGTTAATGCTAGAAGAATCATCCAGAAGGCATATGGCTGTACAGACAAACAGCAGGCTCAATTTCTTCAATAAATAAATGGCATATCAAGAGGGATGAACTGTCATAGATCATAAGGGACAGAGCATATTGACAAAATGTGATGACACAATAGATCTAAAGTGGGAGAATAGGAAGAGATACACACCATGCTAACATTAGTCAAAAGAAAGCTGGAGTGCTTGTATATTTGTATCAGATGGAATCATTTCAGATAAAAATATTACTAGGAATAAAGAAGGTCATCTCATAAATAAAAAGGAATCAATTAGTCAAGAGGACATAACAGTCTTCAATGTTTGTGAATAAAATAATAAAGTTGCAAAATCTGATAAACCATCAATGAGAAATACACAAGTCCACAATTACAGCTAGAGAGTTCCAGATTCTTCTCTCAATAACTGATAAAACAAATAGATAGAAAATCAACCAGAACATAGTTGACACTCTCAGTTACCTTTTATCTAATTAACATTTATTGCACACTCCACTCAACAACAGCAGAAGCTGCATTATTTTTAAGTACAGTGGAACCTGTATCAAGGTAGACTTGACTCTGAGACGTAAGTCCCAAAGAATGTAAAAGAATGTAAGTCATACAAAGCATATATACTATGACCATAATGAAATTAAATTAGAAATCAGTAACAGAAAAAAAATCAAATCATTGGCAACTAAAAAACACACTTCTATACAAAGTATAGATCAAAGAAGAAACTAAAGGAAAGTAAAAAGCATTTTAAAGTGAATGAAAATGAAAATAAAATATCATAATTCGTGGATACCACCCACTAAAGCAGTTCTTAGGGAGAAATTTCTAGCAGTTTCTCTATATTAAAAAAGGAAAACTCTCAAGTCAATGACTTCGGTTTCCCCCTTAAGAAACTAGAAAAATTAGAGCAAATTTCAAAGTATACAGGGAAGAAATGGAAACTATTAAAAAAAAAAAAAAAATGAAAATCAATGGAAGAGAAAATCTAAGAATAATAGGGAAATCACTGAAACCAAAATCTAGTTCCCTGAGATTCATAACACTGACAAACCTCTAGTTACACACATCAGGGGGAAAGAGAGAAAAGATACAAATTGTCAAGCAGGACACAGGTGGAATCACTACAGATTCTACAGATATAAAAAAAGACAATAAGGGAATATTTTGAAGAACAACTTTATGCCAATAAATGTGACAACTTAGAAAAAATGGATGAATTTCTGAAAAGAAGAAAAATATCAAACCACACCCAAGAAGAAATACAGAGCCTAAATAGCCCCATCCTATTGAAAACATTGAAATAATCATTTAAAATTTTCCCACAATGAAAGTTTTGGGCCTTGATGTCTTCACAGGTAAATTCTACCAAGTATTTATGGAAGAACAACTGCAATTCTATGCAATTCATTCCAAAAACTCAAGAAGGAATACCTCCAAGTCATTCTATGAGATCTAACAATGGTCTGAGACCAACACCACACAAAGACATTATAAGACAATTAGAAAATATAACAGAAGAGCTATAACAAGGGTATATAATGCTAAAACGCTTTTTAAAAATGTGCGAAGTATGAAGAAAATCCTAAAAGATGTAAAAATCTTTTTTAATAAATAGAAAGACATACCACATTTTGAGGTAGGACAATTCAGCAACAAAGATGCCAACTCAGCTGACATTAATATTTGACACAATTTTAATAAAAACATCAACAAGCGCAGGAAAAGCTAGAAATAGTCCTAGGTCAAATCGAAAGAAGATTCAAAGATAATAGAAGGCATATAAAAACGGCACAGAAGCCAGTTAGAAATTGATTTCATTGACCAAACTGGGAACAAACAATTCTGTGAAAGAATAATATCTGTAATTTATTATCAATTATTAAATAAGAGTCTAAACTGACATTAAACAAGAAAAATACAGGTGTGGGGGAGTGAACTTTCCATTTCCATTACATTCTCCATTACACAACCCATTCTCCATTACAGGTGATTGCTCATCAATTTCTAATTTGAAAAGTGCTGATTAAAAGGAGAAAGAATTCACACAGTTGATGAGGGAAAGGTCTTCACATAAGTTCAGTGAAAAATGTAGAAATAATGACATAATTAGAAAATCACCGTTTTCCAAACTCAAAGCAAAAAATAAGTTGATGAGGCAATAATTATGAATGGGTATAGTACATCATTTCCCCTATGAAATAGTCTAATCAAAAATGCAAAATGTGAATCTATCACATCAAGTGCTCAGAACACAGAGGCAAGTCTCAGACACACGAGGTCAGTGGGAAGCACTGCCTTTTCTTTCACTTAGCTGAAGTCAACCTGCTGAGCATGACAGAGACTGCCAAGCATCCTTGTCTGGGACGACGGCTGATACCTTGTCCCTATTGGCACACTTCCCAAACTCCTTTGAGAAAGAAGGAAAGAAATGTGGGGAAAGGGGGAGGAACTGGACAAAACAATAAGAAGAGGGTGAGTAGAAAAGATGAGTAGAGAATATTCCAGGCAGCAGAGCAGAGCAGAGTGTTGGTTTGGAGTGAGACACAGTCAGAAGCTGAAGACATTAATTCTGGTCAAGACACTCTAAGACCTGTCGGCGCTACCTAGCTCTAGGGAACAGTCAACAGATGATCACCTGACCAGTCAGGAGGGCAGTTCTTAACGCAGACATAAGAGTGGCCCCACCCTCTCCAGCCTTTGCATTTACAGGGGAACAGAAGTTCACGCGGGAGCAGAGCTGACCTCACCTTTCTCGGTAAAGAGATTGCGGAACGTCCCGCACAGGTAGGACACGCCCCCGCTATGCATGTCCACGTGGAGCTGGTAGCCACGCAGCCCACACTCCCAGCTGTCGTCCAGAAGGGGGCCATGAGGCGGCAGCTCGTAAGGGCTGAAAAGCAAAGCACAAGATACACAACGCTGTCAACGTGAGAAGCGCATGCTGGCATGAAAATACACAGCTAAAGGCAGTCAACATCCAGCCAAAGCCCCAGGTCCACCAACCTTCTGCCAGGTTCCCAGTCACCCTCAACGCCACGGACCCAAGACCTGCTCCTTTCCCTGACGTCTATAAAAATGAGCCGACACCCACTCCGCAGGGCATCACAGACCTCTGAACGCTGCCCGGGACAGCGCGAAGGCCCCTCGCTCCTCGGTGGTCCAGCATCCAGGGACAGGGATGCTCAACGTAAGGTCCCACACCCAAAAGCATTCGGGGCTGGTCAGGTAATTAAAAAATGAAAGACTATGTGAGTCTGCACCCCTGGGGCGCGGGTGGGAGCTGCAGGGTCAGGGAGGCAGGCTCCCCAATGGCCTGCAACTCATGAGCAGACACACACTGCAGAGACAGCCTCAGCCAACGGGGCCGGGTCTGCATGGCCCGAAAGTTCAAGGACAGGGGGCACTGTGATGAAGATGTCCACCGGGGAGGTCATCCTTAACCCCGAACAGATAAAGCAAATATCTGCTCAGGATTAACCGGATCATTTTAGCAGCAGCGACATCATTTTGCCTGCCGGCGCCTGTCTACCAACTGAAACCAGAGACTCTGAGCCCTCCCCGGGGCATGAGACGGAGTCAGCGGCGGCGCGTCCATCACGGCGGTGGCACGAAGTGGCACGCCCGTGTCCAGGTACGCACGTGCTGAGGGAGCCATACGTGCTCCTCTCCACGATGTGGTGGAGGTGGAGATTTGCCATGACAAAGGCCAGGTCTTCTTCTCTCTGAAAAGGGAATGAAAAGAGCACATGTTCACCTGGAGCATTTCAATGTTCTCAAGGTTACTATGAGGCGTGTCGCCCGTTGTCCAGACGGTAGCAGCTGTCACGCCGTAAGGTGACCACAGTGCCGATGAGCCTTAGTGCTCAGGCATCGTGCTCCCTAATAAGACGTTCATGTCACCCTGACTGCAGGACCACAGCTCACCCAAGTTCGCAGAGCTTGCGGGGCTGACAGGAGTGACACACACAACTGTGAAACAGGGAAATACCGTTACACGCGACGACTGAAAGAGAGACTTCGGGTTGCTTCAAACTCTTCAAAGACAAAGCCAGCGCTGGCGCGCCCTTCCCAGGGCAAGGTCACTTCACAGACACCTGACCTGGGGGTGACGCTTCCCGCTGGGGTGCCTGCCTGACCGGGCAAAGCCGGCCAGAATGCTGGGGTTGAACCCTTCACCCGCCCAGCAGGTTGATGGGTCCCCGCGTTCACTGTCAAAGCTGATGCTGACTGGGGCGGGTAGCCCCGAATGGACACTGCAAGGGGCCTTTCCACGCACCAGACAGCGGCCACTGAAACCAACCTAACGCCCAGGCCACCAGACTGAGGAACTCAGGCCAGAGCACGGAGCAGCAGATGGTCACAGAAAAGGGGCAGGGACACCGCCAGCAAGGCTGAAGGAAGAAAACGTCAGGGCACTGCAGGTCCCGGTTTGCGGCGTCACCACGCAGACACGTGCGGACAGCTCAGCACGCAAGCCGTGAACTACAGGCCCCACGGAGGAAGCCGCGCTGCGAAGTGACGGCTGCAGGAGAGCCTGGGGGAGCAGCCCGCGGTCTCCCGAGTGAAAAAGGAAAGCTCATCTAGGGGTGAGGCCTTACCACCACCCCTCGGCTCCCAACTGCGGCACAGCTACGGGGCGGAGACACGCGGGGGAGATGGCTTCACCGAGACGCTGGGGTCGGGGTGCAGCTGAGAAGGGGCCGTTGGGTGTTAGATCTGGGGCCACGCGCAACGCTGCTGTGTGGGACTGAGGGACAGGGCAGCAGGGGGCGGCTGGACTCTTACCTTCCACAGCCCCACCAGGAGGCCTGGGTTTAGGCAGAAGAGGCGGATGAGGCTGTCACAGCCCATCATGGGGGCGTCCGCTAAGTCACTCAGGTGGTACTTGGCGATGAGTGAGTGCCAGCGGGGTCTTTGCGCATCCGGGCCCGGAAGAGAGAAACGAGCCGTCACATCTCCCGCACAGCTGCCGAACGTCTGAAGAGGACGCTGACACGTGCGAGTGGGGCAGGGCGCACACGCCGTGTGTCGACGAAAGTCCGGAGGCGTCCCAGTTTCCACGCCCTGGGCCCCTCCCTCTCTGTGCTCTCACGGCAGTCACCAGCCAGCTGAAGGACCGCAGGTGAGGGCAGGGAGAGAAGCATCTTTCCTGTCTCTCCCCTCATTGCCGGGCAACAACCAAGCATATCTTCCTACTGAGCATGGTGGGATGATGCAAAATAAAATACTTCCAAGGACAACACAGGCGGGTGGCCTCAGTCGGCTGGCTGACACTGATGCCTTCGATAATCATCCAGGATAATGCAAAGACAGTGAAAGTCATACCATTACAAAATTAAACCAAAATCACTGCTGCTTTCATGAAGGGGACACGCGGTGACTTCCACACAGAGGACTAAAGAATTCAGATGTGTAAGAAAACACACTCAACTCTGCTGTTCACAGCACTTGAAATCAACAGCGTGACATTCTCTGTAAGCGCTAGGAGAGCTGACCCACTAGGTAGTAGGTGTTCAAACACTCACTGGGTAAAAAGAACGAGAAAACCAAGAAGTTCGGCACATGCTGTGTCAGAGTAGAGCGTGGGATGTACTGAACCAGGTCAGCAGCCACCCGCCCACCCTGGCCCCTCACTCAGGGTTCCCAGCCCCTCGGTGCCGGGAATGGTGGTCAAGGAGAGGGGATGGGTGAGCGCGCGTGTGCTGCAAAACCAAACACCACACTCAGCGCAGGTGGACAGACTGGGAGGGATAGACCGGCAGGCATCTGGATGCAGGGTTAGGAGCAGAGTGCGACATCTGGGACCCAGACCTGGAAGCTTAGTCCCGACGCTAAAGACGGGCTCTGAGTGTCCCCATCTCTGTGCAGGGCGCCCACCAGCCACTTAGGTGGGAAGGACACAACAAGAATGAGAAAGTGTCCTGGAGACATGTCCTGGGGACACACGCAGTCGGCGGGGATGTGAGACTCTGCCTGCCGCTCCTCCCTGGAGCCACAGCGAGCGTAAGCAGGGCCCAGGGCCGTTCAAACAGACCCCAGAGCAGTGGTGGTGAAATTCAATCTGAAATTCCAAAGCAAGCTTTCACGTTGGTGAAAAAACCTCACAAAGGAAACAAAAGACCTGGATAGAAAGGAGCACGTCTCCCTTCGCGGACACACGAGGCGCGCTGGGGCCTGGCCATCCGCAGGTGAAAGGCTGCTCCTGTGAACGGGCCGGGGGGCACCAGCCGCGGAGGCCCCTGGAAGCACTGCAGTCTGTTCTCTGCAGTTTATCCGACGCCGGAGTCCACCGAGTTTCAATGAAAATGACTCACACTCGCAATGAATTCTAGCATTTCTGTCACCACACAGCGTGCAGAATCCTGACCTGAAGGACAATTTTCAGGAACGTGTTCTCTTGAACTGAGTTTCACAAGTTAGCAGTAGCCATTTAAACTCGTCTTCCTACATCACTGTAATGGATGCTGACGTGTGCGTCCTGACCCTACAGAGAGTATCACACGGTGTGTCAAGCAACACCCGTCAGACTGGCACAGAAGCGGTGGCCCCTCTCGAAACACAGCCTCGCCGAGCAGCAGACCCGAGCACCGCGTCACAAGCCCCGGCGTCCGTCACAACAGGGGGAACTCCACTGGCGTTCGCAGTTAGGGCTCCCATTTTAAAAAGCAACTGTGGGTGCGCCCTGGTGGCCAGGCGGTCGAGTGCGCCCCGGAGTGGTCCCATGCAATCCCAGGGTGCAGAGTGCAGGACCCGGGCCAGGCGAACAGCAGATGGGGAGGGACAACGAAACGAAAAAAGTAAGTGAAGCTCTTCCTCCTCTTCTCTCTTCCTTCCTTCCCGTTTGCCTACGCGCCTTCACTCCTGCCTGTACCTTTCCCTTAAAAAACAAAACAAAACCACCGTGTCGCTAAACTATCTTCAGCAACACCGGCAGGAAAACAATCACACGCAGCACTAAGAGTGTGTCAAAGACAATGAAGCTGAAGTGACAACAGTAAGAACCTGGGACCCTCGCTTTCACCAGGTGACAGTGGGGCCCTGCGCTCTGACACTGTCGTCCCCACACCAGCCCAGAGAGAACCACTGAAACCAGGTCAGTAGTAGCCTGGGTCCAGGGGAGGAACCTGTCCTCCACAGGACGGCGGGCCTGGCGTGAGAGGCCACAACGCCATCTACAGCAAGGCCACAGGACATTCCCACAGGGCACTGCAGCATGAAAAGGCTGACGACAGCGGGGACGCCATAAATGCCATCTCGAGATCAAGGCGGGAGGTGGTCGAGACCCCACTGAGGAGCTGGCTGCTGCCTCCGCCTCCACACATGCCGCCAGTGTTACCTAAGACAGGTCGGCCAGCTCGGGAGGTCAGCGGCAGGAGAAAGCCCCCGCTGGTGGCAGTGAGCATGCAGCAGTGCTGGAAAGGAGGGGCCCTCGTAAGCAGTGTCGGTCTGTGACTGGCACTGGGCCTGACGGGCACGGTTGACCAGAAGGTGCTTCACCTTCACAGCACTGCCCCGCCTCGCCGCTCAGAGGCGGCAGGAAAGTGACTGGCCCGAGGCCGCATCATCTGGCAGGGTCACCAGAAGGGCGCACACACAGACCTTAGCTATGACCTCAGGATCTGGTGCTCACACTCCGATTGCTAAAGAAGGAAAACACAGGCATCTTAAATATTTGCGTGACGACGTCACAATGAAAATCCGCAAAGATGCCCAATAAAGTAACGCGGGAAGTGCTGTCAACCAGAACACCGGCCTGTGATTGACCACCAATGCGAGGCCACTCGGAGAGTGGCTGGTCTTCCTGCCCTGCTCCCAGGGACCCAGACCGAAGAGGCGTCTACCACGTGACTGAACGTTCCACCACGACCCAGATGGAAGAAAGGTCTCCACAAGGCGACCGAACTGAGGCCATACTTACCCATTCTTGGTGGGGCCTTTAGCCCGGTCCATAAAAACTGGCGTCGCACCACATAAATCCAAGGTGGACACCGAGGCGAGCGAGGGCCAGTTCTCGCCGTACCACACGACCGTGACGGACGAATCGTTGATGGAACGGCTGACGTGATCCAAGACATGCTCTCGTCCATTCCTTTCTTTCAATATAATCACCCAGCTTAAACCCGACATTCTGGAGGCAGAGAAGCAAGCAGGTCTGACTGACTGCAGGAAAGGTAACAGGCACTAAAATCTGTTTCACACAGCATTTCCTCTCAGGAATCTGGTTTCCTAAACGCCCAAGTCAAAGATGCAAAGATGTCGGGACAAGTCAGACAGATTTTCATTTCCCCAACAGGCCCTTCTTTAGACTTTGGCCTAGCACTTAGGACGCACGGCCACGTTTTCAGCAGTGCAATGCAGAGACGCACAAGATAAAATGTCTGGCCCAGAGGCCCTGCTTCAGCAGCGCAGATTACTGGGTCATTTCAGGTTTTCAAGAAAACTCTGGACCGTCTCTCTGAAACAGGAACATACTATGCCCCTTACCGATGCACAGAAACACAGAAAAATGTCAAGACACTCCCACACACTCTACACTGCACGAAAGTCCTATATAAAAATAGCACTTTGTGCTTACACTGTCATTTTTTAGGTGACTGTCTATTCACATTTCCAACAGTACGCTCATAACAGCTCTGCCCGCTGCCCCGCTGGCTCCATGTACCTGAGGGCCTCCTTGGTCTTAGCTGGCAGGCCAGTGTAGGGGTTGACAGGTTTGAGAACCCGAGCTAGCGTTGCTTTTACAGATGCTATTTGCTTGGTAATATATTCTTTCTTCCAATATCCAGCTTCTTTCTCTTCCACGGACAGTAAGTTCACAGACGCAGACACCTTCTCCACTGAATTCGCTTTCCAATTGGATCTTTTAGGTGCAAAGGCAGTTGAGTAGACTTTTCCCCAAATTAAACTGGGGGGGGGGGGCAGAGAAGAAACATGTTAACTGGCTGAGAGACATAGTTAGGCACCTGCAGTAACAAATTAGATTAGAGACGCACAGTAACGCTGTCACTGTCTAAGGCATGAGGAGGTCCGTGAACACTGACCATGGATCGTTTGTTCAGTGAGCCGCAGTCTGTGCTAAACGTGTTAAAACTCGGAACACATGCTAACAGAAGAAGCTGGCTTCCCAGGGTCCAGTTAAAAAGTGAGCTCTCGTGTCATCAGAGGTCACCCAAACTACTGCCTGCGACACTGAGAATGAATAGGGCATCTATTACAGAAAAATCTCAAAAAGTGTAAAAACAGTGCGATTCCTAACTCATTTTAAATAGATGAAAGTTTTAAAGATCAAAAAGGACATGTATACACACACAGAAATGCCAAGAATGAAAAAGTGAATTGCACGGTTTTTTGCTTTGTTTTATTTCAACAAGAAACATGCACACTGTGCACAAAGAGAAATAAATCGTGTACAATAAATCAAAGACGACGACAACAGCTGTCACTTTGCAGAACTGTGTTATGCCGTTTCAGGCCTCGCACACAGGAACTCAGTCCTCACAAGGAGCCCAGGAGGTCGCTCCTGCTGGCCCCGCTGGACAGTGATGGACCTGAGGCCCGGAGGCAAGTGTCCCGGCCGGGCCCTTGGACACAAACAAGAGCCACTGGTGGGAACTGGACCCAGGCAGCCCCAGCCTGACTTCGGACTCGCATCCCCACGCGAACTGCCCCTCGGGAACATGAAAGTCTCTAAGAGTCTGGAGGCCCAGGTGGGTCTGCGGCCCCCTCACCAGTCACCACTGCGGAGGTCCTGAGAAGTCGTACCGGCAGCAGAGCTGAGCCAGACGAGCCTCTCCCCACAGAAAGGTAAGTATTTCCGGTGGGGGAAACGGAGGCAGGGGCGATCAACTTCCTAACGGGAAAGGCAGATCTTATAGCAAGGAATTCGTTGTATGCTAATTGCTGTCTCCACATTTCTACTTCTTGGCAGTCCGGCCCGAAACGGCCCAGGCTGAGGGGCAGCCGGGAGAGGCGATCCCTTCGCAGGGGGCAAGCTGCGCAGAGCTGGGGTGAGCAGTGTCTCTGTTGCCCCCAACCCCCCGAGTCCCCGCAGCAGAAGGGAGCACTCCTCACGCCCCCTCGGGACCGTGGCCCAGAACTACGGACGCTGCCCAGCAAACAGGCCACGTCGTCTCTCGGGTGGGTTTTCAAGGCAGCTCCAGCCCACAGGAGTGCTTCACAGCCAGCTCACTGCCTTCAGGAGCGTGTTCGCGGGCAAGCAATGTCTGGGCTCTCGTACGAGCTCCTAATACACAACAGTGATGCCACGAGCACATCTGGGGGGTCAGGAGCGCTTTCACAAAAGCCCTTCAATAGACACTTTCACCCTCAGCAGACACGCTGTCTGTGTTTTCTTCACATTTATGTTAGTCCTTCTGCTCCACATCGGTGTCCTTGGCCCTAGCGGGATGGTCACTGCAGCTCAGACTGCTCCACAGCCACATGGCCACATGCTGGGGGGCTGCAGGGCGCCCCACCGTCCCACGTCGAGCAGCAGTGAACGAGCCACGGCCACGGCGTCTGACTCACTGACCACGAGGAGCCAAAAGAGACAGAAGCATCTGTTACACAGCAAAAGCGTGTGGACTGATCCGTCTGACATGAGATGTCAAGTTTAAGTGCCCCAACACTCTCCAAACCCAAGCACACTCGTTTCCGATCACCAAATGCCCCGTCTTGTCGGAAAGCTTGGCTGGATCTGCTCTGACCACCGGTCAGGAGAGAAGCACTTCAAACAGGGCGTTCAGAAAATGGGCCCGTTCGAGGTTCTGAGGAGCAGTGTTTCGCAGCACACAGGGAAATACAGCCCCACGTCACAGTCCATCAGCCTTCTGGCTTCACTGGTGGCCCCTGCGAGAGAGGGGCTCACGGAGGCGGGCGTCGGGGGCCCCCATCTCCACATGCGTCCCCCGAAGTTCTTAGTGCAACTGACTCTGGCTACGATGCCTCTTCAGAAGCGACGCTCCGAAAACACCAGGAACCGTTCAAAACGTCTCCTGTTTGCCCTTTCAACAGGTAATGTGTCCTTTAGACGGTCTGACTATGGAATCAGACCACAACTCTGAAAAACACAACCCAGCTTATACATGAGAGGTTTGTCCTTTGAAAAGAAAAGCGAACATCAGCGCTATTTCATCATGGGAGGCTCGGATTTATAAAAGACAACTGCCAAGGAGGTGGGCGGGTACGTAATTCATAACAAAAGCACGCACAGAGGATGACTGGAGCTGGGACCCAGTACCTGTACTGCACAGGACTATGAAGTTAAGCGGAAAGAGGTGAGATCTAGAGAAATGAGGGAATTTCTCATTTTCAAAAAATTATCTGAGTAACCTGAGATCTGCCTTTAACTAAAGAAAGAGACCCCTTCCGTGAAACATGCTTCACCGCACTGGGCTTCAGAGAACAGCCTCGTCTCCCACTGGGGGTCAGGATGACTCGAAACCCACCCTAGAACAGTCGTCAAGAACACGGTTCACTGTTCCACCCACTGTTCCACGCAGGTGTGTGAGCACTGACATAGACACACGCATTCTCCCCACAGGAAACAGCTTTTAAATCAACAGTAAGATAATGCACCCCTCCCAGCAGGGATGGTATTCCCCCTTCGAATGATGAGGTCCTGAGTGTCCCTTAGCATGACCTGGAGACATTTTTAAATTTTTCTAGAGCATAGGAGTAAAAGCTCCGGAAACGTAGGCAGGGATCCAATGTTTTCATCTTTCCCTGCCTTCTTGTTTTCTAAATGAAGGCATGAAAGGGAGAGGAGGGGAGGGAAGGTCCTTGGGCTTTCCACGGTCCACGCCCAGTCTCCCCAGGGCCTGAGTCAAGGACACCTCCCTGCCGGCTCCAGGCCGTCCTTCTGGGCGCGCTGAGAACCCCTGCCCAGGTGCTTGCTCACCTGGCGCATCAGACTAAGCACGTGTGCAGCCCCCCAGCACCCTCCACTTCCTCTGCCATCAGGAGCGCACTGGTGAAACCCCACCCTCCTGCCAGGCTGCCAGGTGGGTCCTCTGTGGTCCGTGATGTGGAGGGAGAAGGGCTAGAGACACGAAGCTCGGTTGTAGGCACAGAATTCCCCGGAGAACTTAGGAGGAGTCTGGCATCTCGGCCCAAAACAAAATCCTGAGCAGCAGGCAGAGACCCTGTGGCAAACGAAGGAGCTGGCACTTTTCTCGCACTAGCCCGGGGAGGCGGTGGACCTCGCCCACTGGCTTCCTGCTTCCAGGGCCAGCCTGAGCACTCCCGCCTCTGCCCGGCCCCTGTCACAAGTCGCACATTACGGGCCTCACCAGGAGGCTCCGGCTGGCGGGGCGGGGAGGGGAGCTGTGCACAGCTCGCTGGCCTCTCCTCTTCTTTCGGGCCTGCTGGCCTGTCTACAGAGCACACGTTTTCTGCTCTGAAGACCCAGGTTCCCAGCGCGGCTTGAGATGGTATGACAGTCCCGGCAGCTTCAGGGGACACACAGCAAGCCCTTCTGGCCAACAGACCAACAGCTACTTTCTCCACTGGTTTTGTCTCAACAGTCTGATCTTTTCAGCACATGCAAAGGACATTCCTCGTGGCAGGCAGAGAAATACAAATCTCTGAAACTACCATCTGACAGCGGACAAATTATTTCTATTTATGTCTAAGAATACTCTTGAGGGTTATTCTTTTCAATTTAAAAAAAAAAGTGGTTTAAAGGTCTCACGAGCTCCCACGACCTCCGACAACACGCCCCCACAGGAAACAGATCTGTCCTCTCCTTACTTGTCACTGGCCAGGTGATAGAAGCGCCGGTTCACGCAGCCGATGCACAGCAGGGTCGCCGCGTCCACATAGGAAAAGATCTTCAGCAAGATTTCTGAGGGCAGACTGAGAGGAGAGGGGACTCAGAAAGGTGGGCAGGCAGTGTGTGAACTACAGCTTGCCTAGAGACAGTCGCAATCGGCTGATGGGCCCCAACAGAAGGCGACAGACAGACGCTTCCTGGACAAGCAGCAAACCGCACCTTGTCTCTGATTCTTTTCCATGAACACACTCTGATTAGCACTGTCATGACATAACCAGGTAACAGACCCAGGGGAACAAGAGTTAGCTCCCAGGATGTCACCGTGTTCCCCCACTGTGAGCCGAACAGCAGGGTCCACTGCCGCCTCGTGAAGGTGGTCTTCTTTGGGGAGATTAATGGAAACAAGAAAAGACAGGACACACTTAGCTGTTAAGAAACACATGCCCCCCACCATCGAAAACGTCTAAGTGGAATCAGACACCTCAACCTCTCCCCACCCACGTCAGGCCCCCCTCACACAGGCCCTGTGCTGGGACTGCGCCCTCAGGAGACACCGCGCCCCCTAAGGCTGAGGTGCATTCTCAATGTCCCCTCCATCCTGATGGCCTTAGAACTTTAGAAAACACTCTAAGGATGGGAAAGTGCCTCCTTCCAAGCCCTGCTGGTGCCAGCGCTCAGGGACCGCAGAGAAAGGAAACACACGCAGGAAACAGCACGTGTGACCCGGGGGCGAGTCCAGGATGAAAGATGGAGCAGGAGCCCCGAAGAGCAGTCGAAGTGGTTTGCCCGTTCTCTCTTTCTGATTTTCACGATTTCAAATGGTTAAATTATGATGACTATCAGCCACCCAACATTTCACAGGAAAACAATCAGCCCTAGAATTCTCATCGTGACAAAGAAGTGACCATCAGAGGACAGACGGCAGAGGTCAGACACACGGGTCCACGGCTCTAGGAAATGCTCTCCGCACTCCAGTGTTTCCGAGGCCGCTTAGCTCCGGCGACGGTGAAATCCCTGCCCCGTGGAAGAGTCGCTGCCTCGGGAGTCAGCAAATGAGGGCCAGAGTCTCTACTAGAGGGAAAAGCCTTCCTGCAAACGCAGCGATCAAAGCTGCGACAGGTTCGCGCCCGGCGGCTACTTTCTGTGGCTGTCCTGCCTTCCTGGCGTGGGGCGGGGAAGGGGACCTGAGAGGCGGGACAGTCAGCCTGGAGGGGGTCCAGGCCTCCCCGAGGACACCGGGCAGCAGCAGCGCTCCCTTCCGGGGGTTCAGAGTGCCAGCCCCACATCGTGGTCTTCGGCCTCCTGCTCCCACAGAGAACTCAACCCCCTAGAAAGTGGCGTCCCTAGCCCCTGGCCACCAGGCCCTCCTACCACTCTCTCCGCTCTCACAGGGGCCCTGGGGAGGGTCCCCCACTCCCCCTCTCACCCTGATTCTGCAACCACACAGCTTCTTCACTGCCGAGCTTCTGGGAGAGCAAGAGGGGACCAACTGTTCACACCTGTGCTCCCTTGCCTCCCACCTTGATCCGTTTGCTGTGAAATAAAACGTTAAGAGCTGCATTTAAAAGTGTCCAGTCCATTCCCGCCCCTGGACTGAAGTGGCTGCTGGTGGCCAACCTCCCAGCGGCACGTCCCCTGCTCCCTGCTGTGAGCAGCCACCTGGGCTGACACAGCCCCCAGCCCGCGCCCCTGGGCCCAGGTGTCCCGGTTCCGCCGCACCACTCCTGAGCCCCTCGGCTCTCTGCAGACACCCTCTATCACAGGGCTGCAAGTCCGCCAGGTTTCCTCCAGGTCACCTCCTGTATCCACTGTCCATCAGCATCCCCCCTCGCAGGGGTCCCCCCATCCCAGCTGTGACGTCCCTGCTCGGATCCCACCGCTCCCCAACCCAACAAGCTGCCCCCACTGACAGGCACCCTCGCCAGCATCTCAGGCCCTAGATTCGTATCTGCCTCCCCAAAGGACAGCCTCGTCACCAGTCAGCCAGGTCAGTCAGACCCCAAGTGCCTCTGTCGCCCCCTCTTCCTGAGAAGGAGACAGGTGACATGTCAAACATCGGATGGCATCACACCTCTGCACTGAAAGTCGCAATCGTGTGACTAACACCCCACGCGTGTCAGGTCGGCCTGAGCTGGGCTCGGCCCGTGCCCCTCCTGACCCCCGTGTTCTCCGGGCGCCAGCTCTCTGCCCGCCTGGCTTCCCTCAGTCACCACCTTCCCACACTCTTTCATCTCAACTCTCCCTCCTCCGAGAAGCCTTCCTTCCACCCTACCCCACTTTTCTGGACTAGCTACCCACGTGCTTTCTTGATAGCACGCATCCCGATTTGCACGCTGTCGCTCCCTTAGAACCTCTTGTGCTCGGCACAGGCTCGTGAGGGCGCCGAGTGCTGGCCATGGGACTCCAGTCCAAGCCCTGCTCTGCCCCCACGCGCCCGTGCGTGACCATCTGCCCGGGTTCCCTATCAGAGGGCTCGGTGACAAATTCTATTTCCAAGTAGAGGGTTTGCAGTCTCAGCTGACATCTTTCATGGAATCTGTTCTAGCTTTCATTTCTTTTTAAAAACAGACTGCCCACCGTGCCAGCTGGGACAGCAGCAGAGCCGGAGGCCCAGCAGCGGCACTGACTGCGATGTGTGACTGTGACATGCGGCGTCCGTCACACCGTCAGGCTCCAGAGCTCCACACATGCTTAGCATGGAGTGCGGCCCCAAACGGCGCTCCAGGACAAGTCCCCAGGCGGCTCAGCGCGAGTGCTGAATAACAGCATGAAGACCCTCCAGGTCTCATAGCTGAGGGCCACACGGAGGCCCTGCCATCATGACACGGGCTTCCCGATCTGAAGGCCAGGAAACTTAGAAGCCTCCAGAGGAGAACACACCGCAGTCTTCCTTCTCCTCCCCCAATGGTCTTTATCAACTGGAAAGTGAAACAGTTTGGAAGAAGCTTTTTTTCCTTGTCACTTTGAGAAGTTCAGCTTCATAAAACTCATCTAATGATGATGGTGGTGACAGGCTGATGACTCACTTGCAACTCTCGTGTTGTACAGACTTCCTACACAATTCTATTCTTAAAGAGCTCAAAATAGCACCCCGCTATCGACAGCACTATAACTTCCCCTAATAACTCCATCCCTGGCGCACCCCAACACGCGGCCAACTACTCCTGCCACTCACCCGTCCAGAGAGCAGCTGGGGTCCGGCTTCCTGCAGAGCCCCTCACGACGGCGGCAGGGCCTCGGGGGAGCCTGGCGAGCAGCCAGTGGGACAGCTGGCCCCTTCCTGAAAGGAAACACGGAAAACTCAGATTGTAATGAAAGGTGAACAGTCCCTTCCTCTCTGCCGGAGTGCAGAGGGCTCGGAACTCCGAACACTCACTGTGCATCTCCATCTACAGAGGAAAAAAAATGGGGTGGGGATGGTGACAGATCCAGGGTCCCAGGTAAGTCAAACTGATGTGGCTTAAACCTGAGACGGACTAGCTCTCTCCCTGAAGGCTGTCACTGTCAAAGGGCACTGCAGAATGTGTTTAAGGTAATGAAAAGGAAGAGGATAAAATATATCGATTGGCCTGCGGCAGTAATAAGCCACAGAAACCTAGTAAAGACAACATCAGTAAAGCTCAGACTTGTGAACCAGGATGCGGGAACACTTCCCCACGTCGGGGATCTTTCAGGGGTGTGGTGGGTTCGACCCTGCCCTGGGCTGGCCTCACCCAAAACAACAAACGCAAACCACCGTCTGCTCGTTTTCACATCCACACTCACTGGCACACATCTGAACTGGTCATCTGTTTTTACTTTAGTGGCACATAAAATAACAGTGAAACTCACAGTTGATGGCTTTTAGGACTCAGCGACATAGGCCATCACATCTTAGCAGTTAGTTCCTAAAGAAGTTCCAAAGATACATTTTTGTTAAAGTCAGTCCTCAAAGCCAGGGGTTTCTACTGCAGCTTGGAAAGATCTGAGTGCCGGCCAGCACCCTGGCCACACAGGGAGGACCCTGGGGACACGCCAGCACCCTGGGAGGCTGGAAGCTGCTTCATTGTCACGCACATCATTACGGACCCACCTCCCGGTTGGCTGGCTGTTGAAGTCACCAGGATCTCGTGCACTGTCTGCTTTCTGGCCCACAGAGTCAACTCCAGAGGTATCTGCTCACCGAGCCTCAGCCACCTTCTTTTCATCCCTGGAGGTCCTGGGACTAGCACTCAAAGCGGGGGTATTGGGGGCACGCTGAAGCTTCCCAGGAACTCAAAAGTCAGGCAATAATCTCTCCGGAAGCTTAAGAACAGACACACAGGCCAGGCCCGGCAGTGGGTGAGCCAGGCTGGAACAGCCTGCTGTTAGGGACAGTCGCCCAGGGACTCGGCAGCACTGACGCCCACGGGGAGAGGGCACCATGCACACAGGCAAGCTCGCCCACCGCCGGTGGCTCCCCGGGGTCCTCCAGCAGACAGAGCGTCACCTCCCTTACCAGGCTGTCTCTTCAGAAGTGAGCAAGAGGCTTGGTGTGTGGGGACCAGGAGCCATCTGCTCCCGGGCGCCCCCCAGGGAGGGCTCACTGCAACCCTCTCAGAGCCAGGGTAACGGCATGATGGAGGGACAAACACAGCCACGAGCATCAGCCCTGCTTCCGCAAGGCCATGCCATGGGCTGTGCATCAGCCTTCCTAGCGGCATGCACGTGGCCGTGCTGAGCACCCAGGCCACCGCGGGCCGCCCGCTCGGCGGCACCGGAGGGAGGTGGGGGTCAGAGACATGGGGCTTTCACCAGAGTTCTGTGGAGCCATCAGTTTGCACTTCTGTTGAAATTTCCATGTAAGCAGAGGTGCCCACCACAGAAAACATCAGCTCTGTTGTTCAGAGGTAACATCCAATTCACTCATTCGGCCAGCTTCCCATTGTGCCTTAGCCAAGTCCTTCAAACAGTAGCTCCAAGGACAGAAATGCACTGCCTCACCGTCCTGGGGCCAGAAGTTCCAACTCAGGTATCAGCAGGCCCGCGCCCTCCGAGCCCAGGGAAGGAGCCCGCTTGCCGCCGCCCGCTTGCCGCCTCCAGCTTCCAGCAGTGGCCCGCAGTTTGTGCGACTAAGTCCAGCTCTGCGCCACCTCTGGAGCATCTCCCCTCTGTGTCTGGTCTCTTCTCATAAGAACATCAGTCATATGTGATTTAGGAGCCCCTAGTCCTGTATGACCTCATGCAACCAATTCAATGTGCAAAGACCCTTTTTCCTAATAATGTCACCCGAGGTTGTGGGGCCATGAATTGGGGGAAGACTATTCAGAACAACACATAATTCTTGTAAGCATCACCATAAAATTACTTCCTTGAAAGGGTCAACTATTCTTATAAATTATATATTGACTTGCACTGCATATTCAAAGATCAAAGTCTTCAATTGACAAAGATGTCTAACACTTGAGCTTTAAGACAAAGGGAATTTCTATTACTCTATCATCAAATAATGATGATGATGATGAAAATATCATCATCTATCAGGAGTTCCCAGTGGGTGACCCTTCACCTCTGCAGCCTGAAGGGTCGAAGCAGGACGTCTGGGCCCTGGACACTTTCTGTATGCAGCTGAGGAATGCTTAAGCCGAGTCACAGGAAGGACCATGCGAGCAGGCTGCAGACACAGGGCATCCTCACCCGCCGCTGACAGCCCCATCTGGTCACGTATATCGAGACCCATAAAAGATACGATGTTTAAGCCCAGAGTGTCACCTCTAGAAAGTGATTGTAAGGCAAGATAATGTGCCCAAAGTCTCACTCGGGAAGGTCCATCTCAAAGTTGTCTGCACTGGGAAAAGCTAGGAGAGACCAGAGACCTGATTAAACCTCAAGGCCAACAGTGCTCCGTCCAGCACGATGCACTGAAGCATAAGAGAACATCTGAGCAGGGAGAAGCCCCTGAGGGGAGGCCGCTCACTCCTCCCTCGGGCACGCATTCAACACAGCATCTCACCAAACTCCTGTGGCCATACTCTCTAAAACCCCAATCCCTACCCTCACACACAAGCACACACACACGCGCGCGTGTGCTTTAGGCCCCTTCCCTATTTTCTCTCCTCACCATCCAACACTGCAGCTGTACTTATCTGCCTTGTTCACCCTCATCGGAAGGTAGTGCCATGTTGGCAGGTGTTGGGCTTGAATTCTGCCAACTCTTCAGCACCCATAACCTGCTTGGCAGCAGAAAGCATTCAATAAATATCTGCTAAGTTAATAACATATCCACTGAAAAAGCAGGTTACATCAGTACATACTCCATAACCTTATTTTTCTATTTCTCTTTTCAGAGAAAAAGTAAACACATACAAAGAACAGAACACTTAAGGGAAAGACAAGGCACTCACCTGTGTATCTGTCTCAGGCTTACAAGGGGGTGGGGGCCGGGTGACTGTTTTTAAATGACGTGGGGCTGACGGGACAGAACCCCATGTATTTTCTAATGTTTCTTAAGCTACCGCGTATGTAATAAACAGTGGGATAGTCTATAATTTTAATTTCCAGACTGAAGATCCCTTATGCAGGAAGGTTCGGAATCACAGCTCCACAGCACAGTCCTAAGGCTGGAGCAGTACCTCTCCAGGGCATTTACAGACAGCATTCTGGGGGGTTAGGCGCCCCCCAAAAAAAATCTGGATACAGTCAACAGAAAGCTCAAAACTTCTTTGAAGTCTCTTATTTGATGTTGAAAATTAATGCAAATGTTGCATTCTACTGGATAACTTATCAGTTTGTCTTACTATAAAATGCACTCTATTTTTTAGCAGATAAATTTCTGGACCTGATTTCTTTTATAAGAGGAAGGCAGACAGGCGGAAAGGAAGAAAGAGGAAGACATGCTTTTACTGGTAGGTTTTGGTTGTTGTGCTGTCCCAGTCATGAACCCAGGTCCTTGAGTTGTATGTGGATCAGGACCCAAGCTCAGACTTAACGCCTGAGCCACCTGGACACGCCAGGGACTGATTTTTAATATCTGGCAAGTCAAATAAATTTGACCAAGTAAAAATTATGCCAACTTGATATGCTTTCTGATATATTCCTTCATTTATTAAGTGTCAATATATATACATTTTGTGTTAAAAAGATAACCACTAATTCCATATTAAAATCTAATTTTGTCTGCATCGAGACATTAAAAATAACCACCAATTTCAACCATAATCAATCATTTTTAGCAGCTGACTTTTCTTTACCAAAAAGAATGGGTGCAGCGCCATACCTTGGGCTGACACGCAGGCTCCCAAGCCAGAGACTCTAACCACAGCATTTCAGGAAGTTCACTCAATTTGCAAAGTAACAGAAGATTCGTCCTATAAACACCACTAACAGAGGACTCTCGAGAAAGACTGATTTTAGTGATAGTGGCAAATTGATTTAAAGTTCAAGCTTCTTATTTAAATTTCCGCCTTTCTCTCCTATGTGAGAGACTTTCAGCACTGTTATCATGTTACCTGCACAAGACCATGCTATGTCTAGCATTACAATTCTTCAGTCAAAATCCAACTATTACCATAGCACTGAGACAGGACCCCGCTTCAAAAACCCATAAGGTGAAGTAATGAAACCTTAGGGTGAAGAGCCCTGGAGATTGGAGTGGGAGGCTTAGTTGAACTGGTAAGTAACAGAGCTCCTTTTTCCTTAAACACAGACATTTGGCTTATTAGAAGGTGTAATATACATGATTTCCATATCTATACATCAAGGAGACTTACAAGCAAGAAGAAAGTCCTCAAGGATGCAAACTGTCCTTAGCATTAACTCTCCACCTGGCAAGTAACTGCAAGGATAGGCAGGGGACTGGACAGTTAAGGATAAAATGAGAGGATGCATGAAGGTGCAGACAGCACGCTGATGCATCTGACAAACCCGACCCTTTAGGTAGTTAAGCTGAAGCTCCTCTGGAAAGCAGTTGCAGCCTCCTCTCCCTGCCCTCCCCACTACTCCTCCAGGCTGCCTCCTTTCACCGTAGGAAAAGGGCCACGCTTACTTCCAGGACACCCAGAATTAAAGAGCTACAGGCCCCCCACACTCAGGAAGGCAGGCAGACTAAGTAGCTATAATGGAGTTGGGGGGCGGGGTGTCTACAGGCTTCCCCCGCTCCCTGAACTTTGAACTCATACTTGACCTGGACTTGGGAGGTGCAGAAAGTGCGCCCAGGAGGACACCTCCAGTTGTATCTGGGCAGGGGCTGTGTCCTCCCCTGAGTCTTTAAGTTTTAAGAACACTTGAAATAGAGAGGGTCTCTAAGACTCGCGGCGGGGAGGAAACCGAGAACCCCCGGAGAGTAAATTGTACCCTCTACGCGATAAAGACTGCAGGCAGCACCGGGCGCTCTCTGCAGGCCGGCTGGGGCCAGACACGCCCGCCCCGGCCCAGCTGCCACGTGGCTGGCCAGTGCACGCGCACGAGGAGAAAGGGTGTGTCCGGGCAGCTACTCCACGGTGTCAGACGTTGCGACAGCCCACGTTTCCCAGGTGACGTCTCCCCGCCTCTCCTCCAGATCTTTCCGGCTTTAATAAGTGAGCGTCGGCCGCGCGCGGGACAGACACAGTGCAAACAGGAGGAGGGCGGCGGGAGAAGGAGGGGCTTCCCTCGCGGGACTCCCGGCCGCGTCTCCGGTGGTCACCTGAGTCCGGGGGCCTCCCCCGCGCTCCCCGGCGCCGCGCCCAGCGCGCCAAGCGGCAGGCGTGATGCCTGGAGGCCAAGCCATTGCAGCTGCAGGATCCTGCCGCGTCCAGTCGCCATGGAGACAAAACGGCACGCCCCGCGCAGCGCGCTCCCTTCCGCCGGAGGCACCGCCCTTGCCACGCCCACACGCGCGGCGCATCGCCCGCGCCACGCCCACACGACGCAGGCGTGTTTGCCATGATGCGCGTGCGCAGAGGCGGGTCGAGTAGCGCTGACGACGCCACCACCTTTCTATGCGCTCTAGAGGCGGGTCTAGAAACTTCGGGTCCCGGCTTCTACCCCCGCCCAACGTCCTGACGCCGCGGTCGGCAGGCGGAATGTGAGCCGAGTTTGACATGCGTCTTTGTGCTTTCCGAGGAGTTCGTGCAGCTGCCTATCAACGGTTCCTCGGGCAGAAACTGAAACGCAGAAGTTACATTGCTAGACCTAGGATTCCTCATTTTACACACTTCCACCCAGAGAGTCATAAGAATATGCAGATTGTAGTTGCTAATTTGATTTTTGCAAATTCCATATTAACTACCGCAATCCTTACTGGGTCAATTACCTAGAGCGCATGCGCAGGCGACCATCGCAGGGTATCCTGGGAGACGGTGAAGGGGCAGGCGCGTGTTCTGCCGCCTTGCATTGTGGGAATTGTAGTGCCTTGTGCCTTGCCCGCTGGGGCCGCTAGTTAGGAGGGAAGTCTTCGAACTACCCTTCCCAGGAGTCTTAGGGAGTCCCAAGTTGACTTGCAAAGGCATGGCGGGGACGGTGGGGACCTGCGCTTCGGCGGCGGTCAGAGTACTTTAATTCCAGCAAAAAGAAGCCCAAAGAAGAGGCAAGGTGGACATCTGCCTGTTTCTGGAGACTTGTACGTTGCTGGAGCCGACAGCTTTGGCGACCGCAGTGCAGAGTTGCCCGTGTGAATGTGCAGACTTGCCTACACGCTGGCGGGGCGTGTGGAGGGCAGTGAGCCTCTGCTTAACGTGGTGGCCTCCCAACGCGGAGCAATTTTCTGTGAACATGATTTGTACTTTTCTACGAGCTTTACAGTCTGCGGAGACGCTGCACAGGACCTCGGGGCAGCGTCTGTATCTGTCACACTTCGTGCTTAGCAGAGCCTGCTTGAAGACTGAGCCCAGTGGGAGGCGGGGGCTGCAAGAGCTCAAGAAAACACAGCGACCCAGATGTGTCCTTGAAGTCACCCAGAAAGCCATCTGGACGCAGGGGCCCAGCGCCCGCAGAGCGGAGGAAGACGGCCGCAAACAGGTGTCTGTGCGCAGAGGCCCGAGGGAGGAAGCCATCTCCACGTCCCAGAAAGGTAAAGAGGACGACTAGCAACAGAAATGGACCACGTAACAAAAGCTGCCAGTACCTTTTACACACGTTGGCTGCTGAAGCAAAAACAGTTCACTCCAAAGGTAGAACCGATAAACAGTTAAGAAGCAGAGAATATAGACCTACAGCATTCTTCATAGATTTGAACTCAAGCTTGACAGTTAATTTTGATAGAACTTTGTTGAATTACATTTATTCGTTCAGGACATTTTTCTCAATGTTATCTACTTTGGGGATGATATGTAGAGCTCAACCATTGTTTAAAGCTAATAATGCACAACTAGTTTTTCTAACTTTTAACTTCATTCCACTTGGGTCTCTCTCATTCCTTCAGATAGTTTTATGCATGAAGCCTGCTTCCCCAATTTCACACAACTGAGGGGCGCAAATTTTCCCAGTCCCAGCTTTCTAATAGCCAGGCCAGTGCTCCGTAGGACAACCCTTCCCAAGTGTTTCCTGAGCTTTCCATTTCTCTCTGTTTAGCACTTGAACTCAGGCTAACAGGTATGTCAAAGAATTGGGAAGAAAATAGATGCAGTGTGAAACAAACAGTAAGAAAAGGTTGATTACGCTGCAAAAAAGAATACGAGGGAGTAGATAAAGGATAATGGGGCAGAATGAATAGCAGTGAGGGATTCCAGAGTCATAATCCATATGGACTAACTCATGTAGTTCAACTCAACAAACCCATCTCTTGAATGACTACTTCTGCCCAGATTCTCAGTCACTGTTTTAATATTACAGAATTAAAGATGTTCTATGACACTGCTTATCTTCTGACACGTGCAGTAATAAAAAGAACAAGTAAAATAGGAGAACATGAAATGTAATTTTGTCAAAGAAAGTCAGGTTTTTACAAGAAGGCATTAAATTTGTTATTGCTTATTGTTTATTGGTAGAAAACAGTAACTGAAAAGAAAGCAAAAATAGCAATTCAGGTTACCCGTAATTAGATCACACAGGTAACTATTGTTAGTATTTTGACTTATGTTATTTTAATGCACACACACATTAACAATTTTACAAAAAAAAAAAAAAAAAAACTAAATTATAATCCTACCAGGTGTTTTGCAGTCACTAAAGAGGTCAAAAATATTTAGTTTTTCATTCCCTGAATAGGGTTGTGATGAATGAGTACAAGTTCAGTGCAGGCACCTATCTACAGACATCAGACAGCATGGATCAGGCCGCCAGACCCCAACTGTCCGCTTACACTGCAGGTGGGCCCTGTGCAGAGCCTTGTTGCGATCTGCGGTAACGGCCTGCCCGGTGACTCAGGAACCAGCGGGAGCCGTAGTCCCAGATGAGGCGTGCACTGCCTCCGAGTGCAGAGGGCCCACCTCGAGTGCGGTGCACCACACAGCGTAGCCCTCTGTCCGCACTTAGGCTGGGCGTCCTGACACGCACTGACAGTCCGTAACTAGCATTGTGGCCGGGGAAGGGGAAGTCCTCCATCCCTGCTGAGGCCAGTCCCCCCGCTTGGAGTACGAGTGTCCTTCCAAGCCGCCAGACGTGTCAAACTTGGTACTTTGGGATCTTGCCGACACCATGACATAGCTAGTGTGGACAGCTGGGGTGCTCCAAGGAGTGTCCAGAACAGCTTTGTCCCAATCGAGCTGCAGTGATGGAAATGCTCTGCATGGGTGCTGTTCTCACGGGGGAGCCACTAACCACCTCTAGCTGTGGAGCATTTGAAATGTTGCTAGAGTGACTGCGCGACTGAGTTTTGAGTTAAAGTTCAGATCGTTTTGTAATAACACGTAACTAGCCTTTTGTGGTGCGTGGCTGTCGTATTTGACAGGCAGGGTTCAGAAGGCTCAGATTCCTCAGAACTTCCGTGACAAATCCTGGGCAAGACCGTGAGTGCACAGTTACTCTGTCTCACGTTTCTGCCAGCGAGCACAGCTGCTCCCTGTCGCTCCTGTAGGGTTCCCGCATCTGCGTGGGGCACCGGCGCGGCCTCGTAAGGGGCAGGGTGGTGAGTTACATGAGGATATGTGGGCAGCCACCTGGTAGCTTTGGCACTCTCTGTCATCCCTTAGATGTGATGTCTGGGACTCGCTGGTTTGGCCAGTGGGTGGCAATCACCAAGGCTTCCAGTGGACTCTTCCCCCAGGGTGACTTCTAACCCACCTCCACAGTACCTGAGTAGGGGTTGCTGTCGCCAGTTGCTGAGTCTGTCCATCCCACTTGTACCCTGAGCATCGGGGAAGTGACTCCCTACAAGTCCATGGGCCCAGCTGTGAACCTCTGCCAACTCAGCTCATTATTAAATGGCCACCATATGCACCTAAAGGGTCCTGATGACCGGTCCTGTCACCTCAGTGTCAGCCCACTCTGTCCACCAGACCCGAAAGTGTTTGTCCTCCTCTCCTCCAGCATGCAGTCACAGCTGAATGGCTTGGTCTCCCTGGAGAGGCAGGTTGGGGAGGTTGCTGACTTAAAACTTGAGAGGCATTTTGACAAATCCAACACTTAATCTGTGTCCAGTGGTACCTAATCTATAGCAGTTTTCACTCCAATGAGCCAGATCACTTGTTAGTAAACTTCCTCAACTTAGAAAGTTCGGTGTTGTTAAAATGATAATACCCAATATAATGCAAACAGCAATCCCTCAGCCCTGAATTCACTTGAGGATCTTTTTTAAAGTTTCTTCTACATCACCTGGAGGCTGGCGGACAACTGCTTCTGCACACTTACAGACCCGGGGTTCTGAGTCCCTCCTCCTCCACACTTACAGACCCGGGGTTCTGAGTCCCTCCTCCTCCACACTTACAGACCTGGGGTTCTGAGTCCCTCCTCCTCCACACTTACAGACCCGGGGTTCTGAGTCCCTCCTCCTCCACACTTACAGACCCAGGAGGTCCCAGGTCCCTCCCCGGCTGCCAGAAATGGAGCGTGTGTCCAGCACACCTAACTCTGGGTTTTCTCTTTGCAGTGAGAGAAGCTGGACGGGACTTTACCTACCTACTGGTGGTGCTCGTCGGACTGGGCGTCACAGGTCAAACCCCGCAGCAAGTACACCAGCCCTGAGTATCTGCACTGCCCTCACCTTCTCACTCTTGCTTTGCTTGAACCTCTTCTTCCTGTGATTTTCAGGTGGTCTGTTTTACACGATATTCAAAGAACTGTTTTCTTCGTCCAGCCCTAATAAAATCTATGGGAAAGCCTTGGACCTGTGCAGAACCCATCCTGAGGTGAGTCCTCGAGACTGCGTTCCTCAGACTGATCCTCGGGATTGGGGGGCAGGGGCGCGCGGGGCAGCCCGGGAAGCAGTGAATCGGAATGCTTGGCTCGTGGTAGTGGTGTGACAACTTGTCCTGGACTTGAAATGTGTGATTACGGGAACCCAAAGGTGCACATAGGGTGTTTTCTCTAATCATGTCAGGGAGCTCACGGTCTCTGGCTCTTTAACTGCTGTTTCTCTAAAGTGGACACCGGGCAGTCCGAGAACATGGAGAGTAGGTGGGAGGAAGACGCGTCCCACGGATGCTGGAAGTCAGCAGGGAGTGAGGAGGGGCCTGACTTTGTCAGGACCCAGCTTGCACCTGACCAGAGCGCTCCACGGACCGCACAGTTCAGAGCAGCTGGAACTGTGAGCAGGTGCCAGGCTGCCGCCCCGGGAGAGGAGGACAGCCGTTCTCACAGACACGCGTTCCGTGGGCCTCCGAGCGCTGAGCCAGACAAGACGCCGCAGAACTGGTGCCGAGCGGGTGCTCGCTGAAGCCAGAGCTGCGCGCTGGCTGCCTCAGAGAGCCCTGCGGACAGTAGCTAGCTCTCCAGTTCGGTTTTGTCGACTTAGTAAGGGCCTAGGTGGAAAATAGAAAATCCTGACATTCTGAGACCAACATGTTCAGTCTGTTGAAGTATCGAACAAGTGTGTTTGTTTCAACGACTCAGTTGTTAAGTATCTCTCATCTTACACATTCCTTTTTATTTGTGCCTGAAAATGTGATATTGAAGATGCCAGCCAAGAGACAAACTTTAAAAATTTTATAGTTCAGGTACCATTCGCTTTCATTTGATGTCACATTTCTGGGTTTTGAAGTATCCTGAGTATTTACATTTAAAACTCCATAAAATCTACATTTTTTTACTTCATTTTAAATTTTCTCATTAGGAGTAATTAATTCACACCTCAGATCTGGCGATTTTTTTTTTAAAGGAAGGATGCAGACAGGAATGAAGGCCAGTAGGCAGGCAGGAAAAAGACAGAAGAGGAAGAAGCACTTTATTTATTTTTATTTCGTTGTTCATTGTGTGGTTCCCTGTGGCCCCGTGTCTCACACTCCCGTCTTTGGGATGTATGTGGACTGCACCAGCCAGAAGTTGCAGACTTAACCACTGGGCCACCAGGCACCGCCAGTTTGCTTTAAGAGGTCATTATTACTTGTTTTTATTTCACAGTGTTTAGTAACTTAAGAGATCATTTTGGTTTTGTAGCTTCTAGTGTGAGATCCAAGTAGATAAATTTTACCAAAAATGTTCATGCTTTATTTGAACTCTTTGTTTTGTATATTTTTTGTAAGGGGAGTATCACATTTTTCACTTTAGGCTATGCTTCCTAAAATTACAAGGGACAGCACAGAGTGACCCATTTAAATCTCTGTGCATGAAATCATCACTTAGGGGCTGATTTTTGCGTAATAACGTCTCAGATTTCTCAGCACTGGAGTTGCCGTTTTAAAAGGGTTCCAGGCTTATTGGTTTGTTTGTTTTTTTTTCCTGAAAGAAATACTTGGTTTTTCAGGAAATATTTGGAAACTTAAAAAAGAATGACTTACCGATTAAAACCTCATCATTGCAGATCATCAGTGTGTTCGGTGAGCCAGTGAAAGGCTTCGGGGAGACGAGCCGACGTGGCCGGCGGCAGCACGTCAGGTAACAGTGCACTGACTCAGAAAGCTTGGGGACAGGTTCGGTGACAGGCATCAGACGTGTTCGTTCTTTTTCTCTCCAGTTTCATTGAATATGTCAAAGACGGACTGAAACACATGCGTGTGAAATTCTACATCCAGGGCTCTGAGCCCGGGAAGCTGGGCACCGTGCACGCGGAAGTCAAGGAGGTGTGTGGGGGGCGGGGGGGCCGGAAGGGCCGCGAACACGGTGCCGCGTGGGCTCGGGCAGTGACACCCTGGATCCGTCTCTTTCAGAACCCCCGGAGCGGCAAATACGAATTCCGGTACATATTTGTAGAACTCGACTCCTATCCTGGAAGAACGATTATCGTTGAAGATAACCGATCCTTGGATAATTAAAAGCAGCAGGATTGCTCGGTCCTGGCCGATACCAAGTGGTACAGACTCGCCACTGAAGGCCACCACTCTGCCTCGTGTGTCCTGAGCGACACAGGGACGCCTGCATTGCTCATGAAAGTGAATGTTGCTGGACAGTTAGGTGAATGAATTAGAGGTTTTCTAGCCGAGTGAAAAATCACGATACAGCGTTCATTTCGTGTCATCTCACGAATCACTGACCGTGAACAGTGTTTCTTCTCTACCTAATTAACATCTTTCATGATGAGAAATTTTGGTTATTAAAAATTTACACCATATAAATTTAGAAAATGGAGTTCAGTATTTTATGCTTTTTAAATATTGTATAACTGTATAAGGTCTGTGAAATAAAACTAACAAAAGTGAAGTCAGAAGCAGCTTCTCCATAAATCCTGGAATCTGACCTGAGATGAACATTTTGTAACGTGTAAGAACTAAGGGGAGAAATGATAAACACACCCTTCAGAGTTACCGTGAAGCAGCTGTGCACGTGACAGGATCGTTCGTAATCCTTGTCACTTTTCTCATGAATTGGGGGCATGGTCCACAGTGGGGAAAGTCCCTGCTGCAGAGTGGGGCGCCCAGCTCTCCTGGCCAGTGCGAGCCATGCAGGTGCCTTCACAGCGGAGAGCTGGCTGCAGTGACTTGTAAGGACATGGGGCGGGGGGGCAGGGCCACACCAAGCACTGATGGGTGTCCCCACCCGTCTGAAATTGGCCCTCACTTCCTACTCCAGAAGAGTCTGGGAATGCCCACATCAGGCACATGGGTCAGGCCTGTTTGGGGTGCAGACACCGTGGGGTAGTTTCTGTTTTCTCAATTGAGGGGCGATGGACAGGTAACATTACATAAGTTTCAGGTGTGCGGCGTGATGATTTGACACTTGTGTGTGTTGTAGTGGACACCCCAGGTATTTTGCTGTACTTGCGGAAATTTGCAGAAAACTGACCTGAACTCACTCAGATAGAGCCACACATCTGTGTCAAGTGCTGCGGTGCTGGGAGGGGTTTAGACGTGTCCTCCGCAGTGGTGTCACCGCTGAGGTCTCCTGCGAAAGATCTTCATCTCCCTCAGAACTGCCCGTGCAGAGTTTCTGACGTGTGCGTGCAAGTGGGGCACTCAGCAGGCGAGGACCCCTCTGTCTCGCCTTTCAGTCCACCTTTGCTTCGTTTGCTCTAGTTCCGTGGTTTCGTTTGTTTAGCTGCTTGTTTTAAAGGAATTTTAATCCTAAAGGTTTTCGGATGTTGAAGCACAGGAATGCCTCTGCAGACCAGCCTGTCTCCTGCTGTCGCGGGGTGTGCACGGCGGGGGTCCACCTGGCCTTTGTCTCTGGTTTTCTGCCCCGGTGGGCAGTACTCCAACACGGGCTTGCAGTCCTGGATTGACACATTGGCCTTGGCTGAGCAGCGTCACTTGCTGTCCTGCCCTCAGACGAGCAGTCCTCCTTCCAGGAGCCCCTGAACACAGCCGGACAAAAACCCAGCCTCTGAGCTGTGCAATCTCAGCACCGCCTCTCCGTCTGTGCGCTCACATCCTGGGACATCCCGTGCGCAGAAAGAGGACCTGGTCCTCAGCTCACTTTTATCATCAACAAGAAAATTTTATTTTTTCCAAAAGAAAATGCGCTCACAGGAGATTCTACGTAACTACGGGGAAAGTCTTTAAGTACCTGTGTTCTTCCCTCGGGAACCTGAATAGTGAACGTTAGCATTTCTGCTCTTCTCACAGAGACTTTAACCAGGGTCAGCGTCTCTGGTCCCGATCCTGGAGTCTGGGCTCCCCTCTCAGATCTTCTCTGAAACCTAGGCTGCACTTCTGACTGTGAATTTGAAAATGATCTGCGACTTTTCTTCACGGCTTTTATTGCTTCATCCCCAGTCAGTGAAACTTTGCGTCAGAATTAAGTTGAGGGCAGCATCTTCTAGTATTTGCTGTCTCCTTAATGGACAGATTATCAAGACAAGTCAATTGTTCTGAGCTGTGCCCTGGTGGAGCAGCTGTTAGGTCAGCCACCCCCAGAGGAGCTCAGGCCACATACCCCTGGCTTCATATCCCGGTTCCAGGGAAAACAACCAGTGTGAACAACTAAATAAAGTGCTGCTTCCTCTTCTCTCTGCCTGCCTGCCAGCCTGCTCGCCTTCATTCCTGCCTGGACCCTTCCCTTTAAAAAACAATTATCTGCTTTCAGGAAAAGATTTCCAGCCCATCACGAGCTCCCTTCACAACTTTTTGGGTTAAGGCTGGAACTATTTCAGCCGGTTAGTACACAACAAGAGTACTTCTGTTTCTCTCGACCCCTTTGGACTCAAGTTCTGCAGCCCCTGGTTCCCCGACTTCCGTTAGAGGTTATACCTCCACCATCCGTCCAGCTGCTTTCAGTCAGCACATGGAGGGAGGATGCTGTGACCATCAGGCCAGGTTCAGAGGCCCAACCGAAATCGGCAGCGCAGCCCTGCCCTTGAGCTGCGTCAGAGGCCGGACAGCACGTATGGAGGCCCCCTGCAGGGTGTGCCCAGTCACCGATGAGGCGAGGGCAGAGACGTCCTTCCTGACATCGGGCGTCAGTCCGGGGAGACAGAGCTGTTCTCCTTCCTCCTGCTCGTACTCCCTCAGCGTTGCCGAGTCCAGCCCTTCAGCCCCTGCGCCTCTCGAACCCGCCTCTGCTCCAGCTTCAGTGTCTTGTCTGAACCATGGTCACCACCTTCACCCTGCTCTTCCCCGCCCCCACCCTCGCCAGGCATGCCCTCCCTGGACTGGACATGGCCGCTTCCCCACTGCCTGGAGCAGGAGCCCTCACCCAGCTGGCCCCGCACACTGCCCGTCACGCGGGCCTGTCTCAGGCCGTCCTGTTCGTGTGTCAGGTTCAGATCTACAGCTCTTTCTGCCAGGAAGGCCAGTGACCTGTCCCTTCACGCGGTTCTGCCAGCTCTTGTCCACATTCTTACTGACCCAGCCCACGCTGTACGAGGTCATTAAGCTCTCCGATTCCTTTTTACACGTCTGTGAGCAGTGATGAGTCCCATGAGTGGCCAAGTGGCTCATCTTATCCCCGCTGCACTGTACGCCTGAGCCTGGGGCCTGTCTGCTGCCGCTGTCCAGGGCCCAGCTCCGCCACCCCTAGTGGCATGACAAGTGGAGGATGGAAGTTCTGCTTCGAGCTTGAGAAACCGGATGGTGGCAGATCACCCGGGGGAGGGCCCAGAAGCCGCAGGTGTTCATGAGGGTCCTACTGTCGCTGCAGACAGGTAGCTAACAGCGAGTGAAATCACCCAGGCAAGTGTGTCAAGAGGGTTGTGCCACACGGAGTAGGTTCTCATGCCAGGTCTGACTGAATCCCATCTTGCAAATGCCCTGACCCCCACAATGCTTAACATGAAGGAAGGGTTTGTGGATTAATGTTTGCAATTTTAAATGTGTGTTGTCATAATTCGTGTTGTGTGGTCAATGATGGAAGAAACTGGGGAGCATGCAAAGGGAAAGGGACTCAGCGGGGATGACATTGGGGAACTATGAGGGCTGATGCTGAACCTGGTCCCCAGGACTGGAGCAGAGCTGAGAAGGGAGGAGGCCCCGCAGAGAGGCCTGCAGGGTTCTCTGGGAGGCGACCACCTCTCGCCTCAGCAGGCCATTCACTGACAGCCAGTGGGCAGGACTGACAGTCGGTGCAGGTCACAGTCGCCGCTGCAGGGCAGAGAGGAAGCACCGACATGAGGACGTGCAGGAGGGACAGGAAAATGGGTGCCTTTCTTGCAGACTGACATCAGTTCCCTCCCCTGCACAGACCTGAGCCCCTGCTACTTTTGTGTTGAGGATTGTGTGTCCTTTTCTTACAGAAGACTCCAGAATCTAACCCTTGGGGCCCCTGATTGGCCCACCCCGCACACCGTGATAACTTGTATCCGAGTGCAGTGCTTTCTACCTGGGATGGAAAACAGACCGTGGGCTCTCCCAGGTTGTCCCCCACTCCCCTCAGCCTTAGATTTTGTTTTCTGGTTCCACAATGCACCCTGAGTCTCCCCAAACTAGGTGTTGGTGTAGAGATGGAGAAACCCTGTGTTCGGCTCTTCATTACACGTCCCTCGTCTTCCTCTCTTCCACCACCGCTCTCTTCTCCCTGCCTCTTTGCAGTCTGGCTCGCTCTGCATCTCCACCTCCTCCTCGGTTGGTTTCGCACCCGTTCCAGCCCCTGCGCGCCCCTCGCCGTGTTGCGGCTCTTCGGGGTGGTCGGGAAGGCGGGACCACCTCCCTCCCTACCACCCTGCGTCCCCCCGACTGACCTCCCTCCAGGCTGCACACGTGGCTTTCCGATCTCCCTCGGGCAGCCACATCCTCAGTGACCCCAGCTGTCCTGAAAACCCACCTCGTCAGCAAAGCAGATTCCCAGGCAGGTCCAGGCCCTGCTGGTCCCAGGGCGCCCGGCGGCATTTCCCAGCCTCGGTGCAGCCCGCCTGCCGGCGCTCCCGCCGTGTGCTCCGAGGCTCCGGCAGGTGGCTGCAGACACAGGTGCGCGCTGTGTGGCAAACGTGCTCAGCATTCTGGAATTCTCCTGGAAGCTTAACACCGGGCCTCTGGCACAGTCCGTCCTCACCAAAGCACCCGTGGAGCTACGGTGGTGTTTGATCAGATCTCTCTTCCCCTCGGTGCCATTTTCAAGCACCTGTTCCAGGATTCCATAAACTTCCACATAACAATCGGGGCCGTAGGCCTGTGTCGTGTCCCGTACTTACGGCAGAGCGCAGTGCGCAGTGCACAGAAGGGGCCACTCCAAGTCCCAGACTGTGCGTGCACGGCGACAGCCCCTCACCAGCCTCACAGCCCCTGCTTTTGGACGCGACACGGGACCCCATTCGACCTGAGAACCAAAAACACGCCTTTTCACTCACCCCTTCGACTTTTAGTGCCTTATACGTTGAAGCCCATGTCCACCTGCTGTGGGACAAGTGTGGCAGCAGGGAGTCATGGAAAACGGGAGAAGGACAAAGGGAGCTTTGTCAATAAGGAGACCCCAGACCAAGTGGGGTCCCACCCGGGAGAACATTTGCCTTCCTTTATTGCTTGGTCACAGAGTCGGGGCGGCAACGTTCATTTATTTAAGCAAAATTGTCAGCCTTGTTTCAGAGGGTAGTGAATGCTTTCGGGGAGGCATTTCCGTTCAGCCTGTAGGGACACGTCTGGTTTCTCCGGGGACCTGACAGAGCTCCTCGTCCCTGGCAGGTGATGGACATCAACTGCTCTTCCTGGAAGCTCCCGGCTGCCGCGTGGGATGGGGCCAATTCACATCGGAACAATTCGGATAAAAGCCATAAGCATATTAAGCTAAATGTCACTAAAAGCCATTGATACCAGTTTGTATCTAGCCTGTAGACAGAGGAAACAGGCATAATACATCAAAATAATGCATGTCCTTTGAAGTCATTTCAGATCATTGGATCTTAACAGATTTATTATTTTTCATAGACAAGAACGAGAAAAATCTTCATCATTGTCTTTACCAAGTGTGATCGCATCCTTATGTATGTTATTACTCGTTTTGTTTTGTTTTTTTAATTTCTATTTTATTTAATCCCAGAACGTCAACGCGTTTGCTAAGACTGAGGAAGCTTCTAGTAATGGTGCCACCTGGTGGCTAAGTTCCTTCAGGACTGGCCTGGTGCAGCAGCGGGGACTGACCCAGAGCAAGTGGCGTTCTTGGCTCGACGGCACCCATCTTTGAAGAGTCCTTGAGTCAGTTCCGGTGGCTGCAGCCCAGGGGCATTTTCCAGTGGGCTGCTGGCCTGGCTCCCCTGGGAAGGACACTTTCAGAGTCTGGACTTGAGACGTGGGACCCAGGGTGCAGTTCCAGCGAGGTGTGAGGTGCCCAGGAGACTTCTCACAGAGGCCCATGTCTCCACGAAGGACACAACCTCTAACTCCCATTGAAACTCCATCAGGCCCGACCTCCCCTGCTCTCTGCTGCTGGTGTCCCAGGCTGTCCGCCTCTGACTCCCCGTCTCTTCTCCAGTCTCCCACCTTCCTTGTCTCGTCTCACCTTGCCCCTACTCTCTCCTTGACAGATCTGTGTCTACCTGCAGGCCACCTGACAAGCATTCGTGTTCCTTCTTGGTGTAAACTGACAGGAGACTGGCTCTTTAGGTCTCTCTGGGTTGGGAGAGGGGAGAATAAGTCACAGGGTAGAAGAGTGTAGACTTAGAAATGGACCATTTCATTAAGGCAGCTTAGGTACCGGAAGGCCCGCTGCCTTCTCTAACGCTAACCCCAGGGCCCATCCAATCTGCTGCTGTCTTTTTGTTTTCTTAACTTCAGGGAGCGGGTCCAGGGTCCCATTTATCTAAAAACAGTATGACTTTTCCATCAGGCATCTGGGCTCAGGACCCAGTCGTCGCTGAGTTAAAGTCCCAACTCTGTTAGCTCTGTGATAAGCCATTTACTTCACTTCTCTATAAATGGAGTGATGATAGTACCTGTCATAATTCCTTCCGAGAGTTAATTGTGTGTAGAGAACTGCGGAGATAAAGCACCCGGAGGAAACTCACCACACTTGCGGGAACTTCCTAACAATCGGACATTCTCCAGAGGGAGGCTGAAAGGGAGACATGAGTGAAGGAAAAGGCGTACCTGTTCTCGGGGAAGAAAATCATCCTGAGTGTCCGTCATTCACTGTGCTGCGCACACGCCACACTCGGTCAGTGACAGGAACATCGAGGACGAGGGCAAATCCCCGCTCGGCAGCTCTGCAGCCCTGCTGGCCAGAGGGGAGTTCCAACAGGTAGAAACAAAGATAGAGTCCAGCAGGGAAAAAGGAAGCAGACAGATGGCAAGGAAGCACAAGACGAGGCCCTTTGTCATCAGGAAATGAAATCAGACGGCAGTGAGGTGCCACTCTTCATCCATCAGGTTGACCAAACTCTGGCAACAGCACGTGCGGCGAGGATGTGGAGTCACGACGTGAGCCTGACGTCATTGGATCCTCCAGAGGGGCCCCCTCTGTCCTTCCCAATGGAGCCCGCGGGCAATTGGGATGAACTGGGGACAGGCCTCCGGGGCCCGGCTGCTCCTATTCCTGTTGTCTTTGTCTCTGACTAGGGTGTCCTTGGGGACAAGCACCTTCACGGCTCCGTGCACACAGTGGTGAGACAGCGTCAGCGTGCAAATCCTTGTGGGACACAGTCTGGCCCTAGAGGGGGAGAATGCCCTCATTTGTAGGAAACGTGCATGAGAAGACTGGGCGTCCACGACCACACACTGGTGACTTATGCTCAGCTGGTGTCAGAAGAAAGGTCCTGGTGCTGCCAGTGCTGCGACTTTCCCACAAGTTGGAGATTGTTTCCAAAAAATCACTTAGGAAAAACAGTCTGAGTGGGACATTTAAGGCTTTCTTGGGAGGCGGGTGAGTTCGCCACGGGGTGACATAGGCCCCAGCGCGTTGACACTCAGCTCTGCAGGTAGCCGGCTCTTGCTTCCTCTCCCTTCCTAAGACACATGCTGCGCCAAGCACGGCGTCCTTCAGATAAGTCGTTGTCAAATGTTGGCATGAATGCTTTGTGTTCTGAAAGAAAACAGTCCTGGGAAGTATAAAATATTTACAGCCTGCTGTCTGCTCCGTCTCACATGAGGAAAACTCTCATCTGTCCACAAATGCACTTCGGTTTTGGGAAACAGATGGTGGCAAGCAATAAAAAGATAGAGAAATTAGGAGCAGGAATTGGGGCACAGAGCCCAGCAGAGGGGGTTCCCCATGGGGAGCCACATCTTCTGGTCTTGAGATAAAGAACTTGAACCAGTATCACACATTTCAGTCATCACATTGTTTGTTACTCCTCTGAGTTTTATGTGCCTTTCTCCTCCATCCCCTAGAGATGTGTGATGACACCGGGTGACCCGGTGACACGGGGGTGCCGACTGAGAGCACCGTTCCTTCTGGCACGAACGCCACAGCGACCCAGTGGGGCCGTGTTCATGCCTCACAACTTTGATGAAGACACACCGAGCATGGTCCTGGGTGGGACGGTGCGGGGTTAACTCTAAGTGACTGTCTCCTTTGCTCGGTGTTCCCGGTACGGCTGGCAGCCCCACACTAAGATGACGCCCTTTATTTTCCTGGGGTCCCTCTGGCCCCATCACTGAGTTGATGACTTCACTGAGCTCTGAGCTCAGGAGATTCCAGCAAGACACAATCCTCCACCTTAGGGCTTGGGAATCTATGTGGACTATTAAGTGTGGGGGACTCGGGGTTTTGATGTGTGGACCCAGGAAATAACAAACAGGCCATAATAATAAATAACAAATGGTCGTGGCTCTACCATTGCTTGAGAGAGAAGTGTTAGAATCTCAAATTATATTAAGGAAGTGTGTCCACGTGCCTCGCGAATCCTGAAGTCCTTTTATGGAGCGTCCACTTACACAACGTGCACATCTGCAGGTCTTCCTGCTGAACTGGCCCTCTGATCACTGCGTGTCCTTGCTTCTCTCTGCTGTGACCTTAAAATCGACTCTCTGTTCCATTAACACATCCGCATCAGCAGGCTCGTCTCCTCTGTTTTCATTCCTCTGTTCCTCTTTTCTTGCCTCTTTTGGATTATTTTGATTGTTTAAAAGCATTGTCTCAGAGTCAGTAAAGACTTGTGAGAGAACAGAAATGCCGATTCTTTGCTGGTGAGAATCACAATCGGCACAGCCTTCAAGAGGGGAATCTCGAACCACTGATGTCTGAGCTCGTTGGACTTCAGCACTGCGGGTGCGCTTAGCGGCAGGGTCCCGCCATGTCCTCTAGGTACCTAAGAGGCTTCTTAAATTAATATGCCCAAAGCAAGGCAAGTTGTCACCACTCAAAAGCTTCCTCCTCCCACTTTCTCCATCAGGGTAAGTCATCACCCTCCTTGTTCTACCTCAGCGCTAACTTTTCATCAAGTCAACCATATGTCCCTTCCAGCTCTCCCGAAGGCCTTTCTTCCCTTTCTTCTCTCCACCTCCACTGTCCCTCGCTGGTACCGACCACCACACACTCGCCTGCAACCAACCCAGTCTCCTGCTGGTCCCACCCCCACCCCTCATCCCCATTTGTTCTCACACAAAGAAATGCTTTAACAGTGAAAATCAGATTACTGCTCCCCCTTCCAACCCCAAAAGAAAACAGGAGGAAAGAAATCCTCGTGCATCTGTCCCTTGTTGAGCCTCGGGTGTAAATTTCAAATCCTTGGACCAAATCCCGAGGGGGATGGAAACACTAAACACAAAATGGAGAGTGGACTTGAAAACTCCTGCAGCAAACAAAACCGTTTAAGCCACATACGCCAAACGGAATTAAACTTAGTCCATGAACATAAGTGAAACTTAAAACTTAGGTTCTTTCACAAAAACGCCTGTGACCATCATGCAAGAAACGTGGGTGGTCTTGCTCACGTCACTGACAGACTCGCTGTGAACCCTCCCCTGCCGTCTGGAAGCCCCACCCTCACCAGCCATCGCTGGGGGTCATGCCGTCCTCATTTTGTCTTGTGAGACCCCCGCAACTTGTCTCAGAGTGCCACGTCCGTCTTGGAATGTGAAGGCTTGACTAGTTCTTCTACACGCAAAGACTTACTGAAGAGTATTTGATTTGGTGGTTTTAATTTCAGTTTCTGGATTTTTGCAGCGAGGGCACGGAGTAAACCCCCACCCATCTTCACCCCCAGCCCAGCTATGTGCCCAAGAGCCTCCTCTGCAACTTTACTTGCGTCTCCTGGCTTTCACCGGGGAGCCCCTAATGCGTTTTTATTGGGTGAAAATTAAATTGGTGCCTCCCTGATTCACAGCATAGCCTCTGACGAAGCGAACATTTGCCGTTGGGGCCATGAATTCTCTAGATTATGTATTTTCCACCGTCGGGCACACTGCTGAGTGTACGTCTGTACCTAACAAAACAAAAGTCTTCCCTGTAAATAGATTTGCCTTCAAGGGACACTCTGCGAATCCCACAGCCATTAGTCCTTGAGCCTAAGGAGTCCAACTGTTTCAGGACAGCTGGGATTCAATCTATAAAACGCATTTATGCGTTTTCCACTTGTTCCCCGAGTATAAACATCATGCTGATTGTCCTTCTGAGTGAGTCGTCACTCTGTGCACAATACGCTGTGAATCCAAATTGCATTTCAGAGGGAATCTCAACCCTTCATCTCTGACTCGCAAAGTTCTCTCATTCCTCTGCGTCGTAACTGACCATTTCCACAACTTCCTGTCTCAGCATGGAAATCTTCTCACACCACCTCTCACGGGCTGTGGACGCCAAGGCTCCTCTTGGGCCCATCACCGTCTTTCCATTTTAAAATCTAAACCACCCAGCTTTCAAAACTGGTTTTAAAAGTGACTTGTCTGTTCGAACTCTCAGCTAGGGCTGCTGTAACCTGCTCCCATGTTTCTATGCAAACCCACGTTCATTTGCCCCTGTAACCCACAAGGCAAGCAGCACAGATAAATAAGCTCGATACATTATTTACTAATATACTAACTACGGCAAGAGTTTATTCATTGTTATGACATTTTCATCAAGATGATAATTAAATTGCCTTTAAAATTTAGCATCATGTGGCATATTTCTATCATGTCAAGATTAAAATAATTCCCAGCTGTCAGAAAATAAAACATAGGGTCAGAAAATAGAAAACTGAAAGTTATTAGAGAAAAAAATGGGAAAAGTTTATTATTTAATAAATATTTGGAGATTAAAAACATTACATCAGAAAATAATTGGATGAAATTTAATTTGACAAAAGTTGAATTTGATGAGAATTGACCTTATCAGAAAAAGCATCTGTCACAGTCACAACAGAAAGCATGAAGTTGAATTTGCTGCCATCTACTTCCTTGTCTGCTGTGATTGACAAATTTCACAAAGTATTGGAAAAAGGGAAAACGGACAAAAATTCATCCAGCTAATTATTATAACCTGGCGAGTTTGTGTTCCTAATTCTTTTGATCAGTTTTGTTAGACTTCTAATTGGATGCCTTGGATTGAGGTAACTCATAGAGTGAGTTGATGTTTTCACTGAAGCGGGCTCCCTGGCTCGAGTCCTCACAGAGATGCCGGGGGGCTGGCTGAAGCGGCAGCTGACCCTGGGGGCCGGCATACGCTTTGACCCAGGACATGGCTGTCTCAAATTTTTGCAGGCAGATAAAATACCCGGTCTTTCTTTTCTTTATCTTTTCACAGAAAGGAAAGACCCCTCACCTGGAGGGCTGGATAGCAAAAGAAAAAGCGCCAGCTGTTCAGTAAGCGAATGCTACCTATTTGCCTAGGACTCAGGCGTCTGTGCCAAATCAGTGTGTCGTGAATGAAAAAGCAGAGGAGCATTTCAAATGCTTTTCATTTTTAACGACTTCGAATCTGCCGCCTTGGGCATGGAAGGTATCTGATGAGCGTGGGTGGGGGTCGGACACAGTAATCACCAGCTCTGGTACCGTCAGGGGGCGCAGATGGCTCACAGCCCCTCCCGCAGGACCGGCCTCGGGGTCGCAGTGTTCTTCCTTCACACCCACGGCTGTGACCTCGCGGTGCCCCTCGACTGATTTCATGTAAGGACGAGTGGAGATGTTCCTCCTGTCACAGAAGCTGAAAGGGACTTGTGCGAACCATTCAGTGTGTGCGTGTCCCGGTCACTGTCGGGGACCTTGGGCTGTATGTGTCCTGGTCAGGGTCAGGGGCCATGTGTCCTGGTCGCTGACCGGGTCATCACCTCCTGCTCAGCTCCGACAAGGCTCTGCTGGTCGTTCATCTCAGATCTCCCACAGGAGGTGATGCTGCTCGGGCCTCCGAGCCGCTCCTGAGCCCCACGTTCAGAGGCGCCTCCTGCCGGGCCTGGCGGTCAGCTCTGCCCACCAGCCTGTCCGATGCCTGGGGCGGGCAACCGGGATTCTCCAGGACGCAGGCTGAGATGCCCTCTGTGCTGTCATCGGCTGAAATCCCCGGGGAACCTTCCAGACGCTGCGCTGAGTCCTCCATTGTTAAAACCAGGGCTTAAACCCAGAAGTACTTTAAGAATGATAAAAAAAGGAGTTAATATGCTCTTCAAAATAGAAAGGATTGATTCCCAAATGGACATCTCGGGGGCACGCCCTCCAATCTGGCTATGGAAGGGGTGTCCTCTGAGTGCGTGGGAGGCAGACTGGGGCCATATGACCTGGGGACCCAAGCCCTCAGCTACAGTGGGGCCAAAGCAGCCAATGACACGGAGTGGAGGTGGGGAGGGAGACCTTCTCGTCCGACGGGAGCAGATTAGAGGCAGAGAGGGAGACAGGGTCCCGGTGTTTCTGGAATAGTCTGTGACACACTGGCCCACATGCATGTCAGCCCTCAGGGTTCAGAGAAGGTGAGAAATTGAGTTAGATGCGGCCGGGCAGGGCAGAGACGGTGGTCCCGAGGATGGGATGTATTCAGGGCGACATTCGTTCTCACGGTGGGATCTGAGGCCCCACCTTTGGGACCTTGGGATCTAAAAGTGCAAACTTTATCGTCATTTCTGTCTTTTTCTTTGTGTAAGAAAAAGCAGAGGCAAGAGCTCAGCAGGTGGCTCAGCAAACAGGCAGGAAGAGGGAGGAGGAAGAAACGCACTATTTATTTTATTTAGTTTCCCCCAACCCCCAACACGCCCACACATATCTCACCCCCAGTCCCAGGACACGAACCAGGGTCCTTGAGATGTATGTGAACTATGCCTGGCTGGAGGCAGCAGGCTTAACCACTACGCCACCAGGGGGTGCCTAACAAGATTTCTGAGTGAAGGACAGTGGATATTTTGAGACCTATCGCTACTATAGTCATATAAACAGACATGACAGGTAGATACGTCATATAGACAAGATATGACAGGTAGATACGTCATATAGACAGATATGACAGGTAGATACGTCATATAGACAGATATGACAGACACAGTCATATATAGTAATATATGCATTAGACAGACGTTTGGAGCATCTTCAGAAAAGATTTGGACACGGCCTGTAAATACGACTGTCATGGGAGTACTGAATCCATGAAGGGAAATGGAAGAAAAGAGATAAAGATCAGGAGGAGGTGCAGGAGCTCCTCCTGGGTCTGGACATACCTGCTCTGTGGTGAGGGAAGTGACTCCACCTCAGTGCACAAGGGAAGGTGTCAAGACACAATTATTTAGAATCTCTCCAGGGTTTTCTTCTGGGCGGCTCTGTGAAGTCTGATGAGTCAAGCAGAAACATAAACGTTTCCCTACTCATCGGGATTGCAGCAGAGCACTGCTTTCTCCCTGTTCTTCACCTGGGGCGTCCCAGCCCCTAGACACCGCCTCACTCCTGGCAGCGCGGTGGCTGGGCGCCTCTCACAGTGTGACTCTCTTCGCCTTCTTCCACTCTGTGGCGCTGTCCAGGAAAGAGCCTCCTGTTGAAGGACTCTTGTGATGGGTTTGGCTCAGAGTCAAGTACCAGGTAAGTAGCAGCCCCTAGTCTGAAGCCCAGTTGCTCACGCCAGCTGCCCTAGCTGGGGCTCAGCCACTCTCCTCACAAGCTCATCTGGGCAGGAACCCAGTAGCACATCAAGCCAGGTGGACACTGAGGCGAAAAGAAAAGTCAGGATTCCTGATGCTGTCTTTACCTAAAGTGCAGACATTTTATCATGGATATTTGGCATAAATTTGCTTTAAAATATTTTATAAAATGCAATTTATTAGCACACCCTGGTGGCGTAGGAGATAAATCCGCTGCCTCTGGCTGGTACAGCCCACAGACATCCCAAGGACCTGGAATCATGACCCAGGGCCAAGCGCTACAGCCAAGTTGAGCAACTAAAATAAAATGAATGCAATGATTTTTTTAAGACGTTATTTATCCTGACTACTGCATTTAGGGAGCCCCCCTTAGAGTGTGTGCTGTAAATGGGGGTGCCACTCCCTTCCCAGGGCCCTGGGCATGAGTATCGGTGTACAGACGACTGGCTCAGGTTCGATTCATAAGCAGCTTGAAATAATAAAATGATTCCATGTGGCTGAACATGGGAAAGGGGGCCCACGTTACTCATCATATTCTGAAACATACAAAGTTATATTTTCCAGGGACTTAGTGGAGAGACAGCGAGACGAGCAAGGAACACGGAAAAGACAGGACTGGTCTAGTCTTCACTGCAGTGTGATTGAGTTTGCGGAAAATGGCACTAAACCTGCTCAGAAGCCATCGGAGCAGAAGAGGGCACTCTCGCCATCACTTCCCCAGCATCTAGGACTCTGGGTTTTGTTTGGTCTTGTAAACAGAGGAATAATATTAAGGATTCTCTATCAACGGCCAAGTTAGTGCTTGAGTTGATGACATCGTAGCTGCTGGAAACATCTGTCTGGCCACTGTCCCTGGCCTGTCCGGCCCTGCCCAGCGTGCACAGTCATCTCGAGAGAAGGCCCACGTGCCCAGCCCAGGCCAGGCGCTAACCCGCGGGGCCACTAGAGGGCCTCAGACACCGCTGAACTGACCTTCAGCGTCAGGCGCTGCAAGACCTGGGGAATCCTTACCCTGCAAACACATTCTTGGAAGACAATTGTTTTCAAAGATGCTCCTTTCTTTAGCATTCATTTTAGAGAGTAGTGACTTCAGTTCCAAGTCCTGTGGTAAGTCCCATGACATCTGCAGGAAAACGTGATTCATCAGGCCTCCTGGAGTCAACACCTGTTTACATGTGTCAGCCTGCTTCCTGTCGGCACAGGACGGTCAGGACATGACATTGGGACTCAGTCCTCATCTTCAAGAAAGGGTGACTCGGGAGCAGCGAGAACGCATCACAGCGTTGGGTGGTGAGGGGCAGAGGTGCCGCGGAGGAGCGACAAGTCCCGGGGGAGGGCTGGGTTCAGCTAAACCCAGCGCAGGAAAGGCGGCGACACGCAGGCCAGTCGCGTGAGAATCCCGTGGACCGGGTGGCCACCTGTGTGCTTGCTGAGGGTTTGCTGCTGGAGACAGAGGAGTTTGACATCACCCCACTCCCTCCCAAGAGAAGATTGTGTTCACTGTTGATTTTTTTCAGAGAAAACAAGCAAAACAGGAAAAACGGAAGCTCCCACCGGTGGCCAAGAAATCCAGTGACCTGCTAAACCCCGACGCTTCTCTCTGCTGGACACTGAGCTCCTCAGAACCCTTCGGGTGATAGTTCCCATTTTAGACAGGGTGAAACAAACTGTGTTTTGTTCAAAAACCAGATGGGCAGCCCGGGAGATGACCCCTCCCGTCCCTCACTGAGCAGGGCACAAACATGGATGTGTCTCTCACTGCTCCTCCAGAGCTTCCCTCCGGTTTTGCAGGAAGGGTTGCAGAAGGTCCTGAGACAAATGAGTGCAGAAGCAGAACTGGAAATTCCTGCCAGCCGGGGAGAGGAAGGCTCCCCTTTGTCCTGTTTCTGTCTGCCCTGCTACAGACTGTAACTCAAGTCAGCCGGGGCCCAGAGCAGTCAGCGACTGAGCCCTGGGGGCTGTGTCCCCATCGGGCAATGGATGGAGAGCCCTGTCTGGAAAGTAAATGTGGCTGAACACCAGTGGGGCTGCACCCACCTTCAGCACCTGACCCTTGGCCCTAGGTCATCGGTGGGGTCTCATGTAGGTCCAGGGAGGCGACAACTGGCAGCCAGCCCAGGAGCGTGGACAGGGACAGCTCCTGGGAAGGAGCCAGGGCCCTGGAGCTCCCCTCCTGTGTATTGGGAGAGTCTAGGGCCCTAGGGGCTGGGGCTTTGAGGACGGGTAAAGGGTGCAGGCAGCCCTCCTGTCCCCAGAGCGCACAGAGGTGACAGCTGTGGTCCCTGGCCTCGTTACTGATCGAAGACGCCCCACATCGCCTTAAGGAAGGAGGTGGCTGAGAGGGTGACCTCAGTCTACAGCCCTGGGCTTGGGCATGAGCTGACAACCCTGACCGGATGGCCAGGGCCTGGGGCCTGTCCTTCCAGGTCTTTGTGACTAAAACTGCCCAGGTGAACTCCAAGCCTCTGTCAAGTTCTGGCTTCTGTGATTTGGGATTCAGACACCCCAAGAGGCCAGTCCCCAAAGTGATGGCACTTTACAAGTGGGCTATTGGAAGAAGAATTTCTCCAAACCATGATGATTCTAAAACCTCTCCACTGCGGGGGTCTACTCATCCCCCGAGAATCTCTTCCTCCTTCCACGGAAGAGCGTGCAGGCTCCTTTCCAGAAAAGAGGCCACGTATGAGGAGAGAGGGGACAGACCGATGACAGTCCCAGCGCGACTCTGCCATCCAAGGGAGGAGCCACAGAAACTGTCCAGCGGTCCCCAGGCTGGCCATTGAGTGCCACCTGGGATCCACAGGCTCTGGCCAGACTCGGGAGGAGAAGCCCCTGAAACAAGTCCGTCTGCAGAAGGAAGGCTGGCATGAAAGCACTCCAAGGGGACGGTCACCGGAGTCACGGGTGACGTGGAGTCGGCTGAGAGCCTGGGCCAGGGCGCAGGCTAAGGGACACTGTCCACCCTCACATGAGTAAGGGCTGAGCCCTAAGGTGTGGTGTGTGATGATAACTCTGTCTTGTGTCATTGCAGTGGTGAGAGCGGAGAACTTCAGTGTCCTGGAGAAGAAGGTGGGGGAGGGAGGGACAGAGAAGGAAGGAAGGAGGGAAGGAGGGTAGGAGGGAAGGAAGGAAGGAGGGAAGGAGGGAAGGAGGGAAGG
>RJWH01005032.1:48312-87773 GCA_004363575.1 Solenodon paradoxus | reverse complement strand
GAGACCCTGGTGGCACAGACGTTAGTTAAATCTGCAGCTCCAAGCAGTCCGCATAAAGCCCAAGGACCTGGGCTCACAGCCCAAATAGGGGTAACAACCAACATGAACAGACAAACTAACAAATGCTTTCTCTTCTCATTTCTGCCTGCCTGCCTGCCTACACACCTCCATTCCTACCTGCTTCCTTCCTCTTGAAAATATAATGCTGCTGATGATAATAACAATAGGGAAATTCTGTCACATAGTAAAACATGGACACGACTTGAAGACATTCTGTTAAGTGAAACAAGTCAGTCACAAAAAGATAAATATGGTGTGGGTTCCATGTGTGAGGTATCTCAAGCAGTCAAACTCATAGAGACAGGGAATAGAATTGTGGGGGCCTGGGGCTGAGGAGAGAGGAAATGGGGAGTCTCAGTTTTGCAAGATGAGAAAGTTCCAGAGCTCTGTTGCACAGCAGTGTGAAAATACTTAATACTACTGAACTGTGCACTTAAAGATGAGGAAGGTACACTTTGATGTTACGTATTTCTTTTTACCACAATTTAAAATTAAAATAAAAAATGTTAACAGTGCTCTCTGGAAGCCACACCACTTAACAGTATGAAGCTGGGTGTTGAATCTGACAAAACTAGATTTAAATCCCCACTCTACCTCTCCAGAGCCACGTGACGTGGGTGAGTGATATCGGCCCTTGATGCTAGAACGCTTTCAGCGGTAAAAGAGCTCGTTCTTGGTGCCGTCTGGAGAGCTGCCTGGGAGGGCAGTGCCCGGACGGAATGCAGGGAAATCCAAAAACTGTGCTTTCCCCATGGAGTGTGCAGCCTTCAGGCCCTTTCCATTGCACTCCTGTCTGCCTGTCTGGCCTCCCTCTGGTCTGCGGGAGCCAGTGGGCAGAGAGCTGTAGCCATGCTGTCTGGAGCACCCTTTGTCCCTCTCTGGGGACAGGTCCCCGAAGACTAGGTTATACCTTCTAAAACAGGACTTTCCACTTCTAGGAATTTGTCCAAATCTCCACAGAATTCATCAGAATTCTTTACCAGCTTCCCGCCTCATAGGAGGTAGACAAATTGTAGGCATCTAGATATGTTTCAAGAGAACCGCTGGGGACTTTCTGTACCCACAAAAACTCCGCAGCCAGTCAAGGCCTCATCCCTTGGCTCAATACTTTACCGTTATAAAATAGGCACATTCCTGAGCTCATACTAATACTCTGACAATTAAATTACTTTACAGTTTCCTAAGGCTGTTTGCTTACAGAATACCCGTTCATACTCCTAGGAGATCGTGAGCTAGAGCTATAATCTGATTTTATGGATGATCATTTTAATGAGCACCTACTCTACAACAGAGCATGGTTCTAGACGCTTTCTCTCAAGTTTTCTTCCTCCATATAGTAAGGGGCCCACAGAGGTCTCAGAGCCAGGTCTGCTGTGCATGATGCTTTTTCCAGAGCACCTTAGCTGTCTTCTGAGTCATTTTTGCCCCAATGCGAACATCAGGCAGGTTTTAAAACAGCAAGTTCTATTGGGGAAAGACCAGAGCCTGAAAGAACCTAAAAGTGACAGGCCTGCCAAGCAAAGAAGTGTTTTGCCAGGGATGACAAGAAGAGGGACCACTGGGGTAGAGAACCCGGGACTACAATGGTCTCAGTCTGGGCCAGCCTGCCCTGTCCAAGGATCCAGGGCTTTTTCCTCAGACCCTCCCTCTCTGAGGCAGTGGGCTAGATCACTGGTTTGAGAAGACTAGACCTCCCCAATAATACAATGGGTGATAAGAATCTCTGCCCTTTGGAGGTTGTGAGGATTCCGAGAAATGCAGAGTTCAGTACTGCTCTGCGCACGTGGCAAGGACTCGGGACGGCCTCCATGACTGCCTGCGTAAGCCCTGCTCTCAGGGACCCCACCTCCGGCCCCACCATAAGTCCCTCTCTAGCTCCTCCTCTCACCCAATCCTGCTCCAGCCAAACACCCATCCTGAAAAAAGCCACAGGGAATTACATAAGAACCAGAGAGATAGCCGGGACAGGCAGGGAGCCAGGAGGTCACAAAGTTCCTACCATCTCCTTCTCCTCGTGGAGGACGGGCTGACCCCTCAAACTTGACCTCAGGGACCAAATACAAACTCCCTCCTTCCTGTTTACTCCATCAGCATCCTGGCATTTAACTTGGCCCAAGTAAGAGGAGCTGTGGGTTCAGCCTCAGTTCTCAGGAGCGGTGAAAGCCATGGACTGAGAAAGCCTCTGGTCGCAGTCTCTGGGCTTCTCTATCCAAGGAACATCTGCATGTACTCAGTCTGACAGGGTTACCGGAACTCTCTGCTCGTGCTCCTAGTGCCATCCCAGAGGAAGTCACCATTCCTGAAAAGTTCAGCCCTCTCCTTAATCCCCCAGGAATTTTCTCATCCTGAGGGGAAATAGTGTCCCACCGTGACTGCATTGCTATCATTCTTGAGGAGATAACCTAACTCACACTGCATCCAAATTAAGGTTTCTTTGGCAAGACTATAAAGAAGTGGGCTTAGTATGAGGTAGAGTAACATGATGGGAAGGCCACAGGCTTTGCAGTCAACAGATGTTCTTTTCAATCCCCAGACATGCTACTTAGTTGAAGTTTTTTTTCAACTCCTGGAGTCTCCATTTCTTTATAGTGAGTATAACAACACTCCATAAGGTTACTGTGGGGATTAAATAAGAGGGTATGTGAAAGTACCCATACTTGAGACAGAAGATGCTCAATAAATGTCAATTCCTCCCATTTCTTCTTGAGGAAGCATCTTAGACCAGAGCTTAATCAATCAATCAATTTGCTCCCTGTTCCCTTCAGAATGCTATTTAATGCTCTAGAAATGATTCGAGGAAGGAGGAGATATTGCCTTAGCCCTGGAGAAACTCCCAGATTGGTGAAGGAAACTATAATACTTGTACTCTACCAGCAGATCAAGATGGCAACATTGACGCCTCCTCTGGATCTTGCAGGTGTTGGGGGGCCACCCTAGGTCTCCCAACGCTCCCAATGTCTCTAGGCCACTCTCAGGGGACCCTGTATGGCACATTTGCAAGGTGTTACTTTCTGTTAGAAGTGGAGGTTGTGATGCTCATCTAGGGTAGACTATCCCTTTGTTCAGCAGAAATTCCCCTTGACCTCCCCTGAAATGGAGCTAAGATTTTAAGAAGATTCTGGCTATGTCTCTTGAAGACAGAGTTTCACCTCTGTAAACCAGTTGTATTTGTTGTGGACGAGTATGTTTTTGCTAAGGCAGGGACAAACTCGACAAAAGGCAGTGGCAGTGTTTCTCTCCATTTCATCCTTGGGCTGCGTCAGGGGACCTGTTGTGAGTGGCACAAGGCCCAGAAGCTGATGACTATTCTGTGAGAGACTTCCTGAGATTCTGGGTGCAAGTACAACTGCTGTGGGCACAGGTGACAAGGTAAGGCACCACCTTGGGATATGATACCAGCACCTCTGGTGGCTTTTCTGACTGTGTGTGTGTGTGTGTGTGTGTGTCTGTGTCTGTGTCTGTGTGTGTGTCTGTGTCTGTGTCTCTGTATCTCTGTGTATATTTTTAAGAGGAATGAAGACAGAATGACGGCAAATAGGCAGGCAGTCAGGAAGGAAGAGAGAGGAGAAAGAAGCATCTACTTATTTATTTAGTGGTTTATGTTTGCTGTTCCTCCAGCCCCAGGTTTGAGAACTCTAATCCATGGGCTTTATGTGGACTGTGCCAGAGCTGCAGGCTTAACGAGTCACCTGGACATGACTCGTTACACAGTCTATAAGAAGTAATTACTGGCACTTGGGATAGCTTTAGGTAGCAGAGTAGGTAAAGTCGACGCAGGAACCACACTGCCTGGGCTTTGGGCGGGCCACTGAACTTGTCTGCCTAATTTCCCTTGTCTACAAAATGAGGACATAGTCCCCACTCCTAGGCAGCACCCATGGAGCTCTTAGGACCTGACCTGAGCAGGGTACAGTCTACATTTCAGTCACCTAAAATGCTTGCCTTTCAGTGAATTCAGTAGTTTAGGTGTGATATGAAGATGGCTCAGCTGTGGATAACACCCTAGAAAATTCTAAGGAGGGATTCCAGCTAACAGACACTTAGAATAAGGGTTGACTGGACTTGGTGTGATACTGATCGAAAACACTGACCATCAAAAGCAATTCTATTTTCTTTTCTTTATTGAAAAGGAGAGAAAAAAGAAGGAAATTTCATAATTTTATTTTATGATTATATTTGAGACAATGGATTTGGGAGACTTTGCAAATACTTATTTCTCATATTCTCACTGTTTGACACAATTTAGCTATTTCCAAAATACTTTACAATTCACTAATATTTGTAAAAGTGTGTCTAGTTTACAAAACAAACTTACACACTTGATCCTATCATGTCGTCACAAAATCCCTGTGGTAGATTTTACTGCGGTGTCAGATGTGAGGTACTGTGACATAGTGGCTAAGAACACGGCTCTGGAGCTTGACACCTGAATGACTTGCTGTGTGACCTTTGGTAAGTCACTTACCCTCTTTGTGCTTCAGTTTCTGCTTCCATAAAATGGAGGCAATAATAAGATACTTACCTGTTGGTTAGTAATATGGTAGTAACCTATAAGGGTTAGCCATTATTATCCAAAATTCTGGAAATAGCAAATGTTGGCGAGAATGTGGAGAAAAGGGAACACTTTTACTCTGTTGGTAGCAGTGCAAATTGGTGCAACCCCTATGGAAAGCAGTTTGGAGATTCCTCAAAATGTTGAAGATGGAAATCCCATAGGATCCCATCATCCCACTTCTGGGCATCTACTCAAAAGATACGAAAGCACCCATCCGCAGAGACGTATGCATCCCCATGTTTACTGCAGCCCGATTCACAACAGCTAAGAACTGGAAACTACCTAAGTGCCCAACATCAGATGAATGGATCAAGAAGATGTGGTGCATATATACAATGGAATACTACACAGCCCCTAGAAGAGATGAAACCCTGTCATCTGAATCAACATGGATGGAACTGGAGGGGATTATGCTAAGTGAAACATGTCAAAAGAAGAAAGATAGATACCAGATGACCTCACTCATAGGCGGAATGTGAATAGACAAAACAAAGGAACAGATGAAAAATAACCACCACTGGACACTTGTGGCAAAACTGAGGTGACCAGTAGGGATGGGACAGGAGGGTAGGGAGATAGAGAGAAGTGGTGGCAGAACACACTGGGCAATGGGACAGAACACTTGGTGATTTGGTGGAGGGCAGGGTGTGTTGACATATATATGAAGGATAGGGAACCTTTACCTGTGAATTTATTTTAATGTGTAAAAATAAAAATAATTTAAAAACAAACAGAAAGAAAGGGTTAGCCATTATTATGACTATCTAGGAAACTCACAGCTTACAAAAATCTCCCTTCTTTATCTGATCTTCTTTGATGTTCACATGCCTGTCACACATTTGCTTGCTCTTCACACTGCAGTTAAACTATGTCTGTGTACCCGCTCCCTGTGCACCTGATGAATATGACTTACTCCCGGACCCCTGGTTCAGACAGGAGAGTAACGCTCATGTTGGTGCATGAGGCTAAGGGCTCAGCATACACTTCAAAAGGGGAGCACTATCACCTGGCTGAGTCGTCCTGCTGGGACCATGAGCTGAGCTCCCTGCACCCTGGGGATCCACAGCAGTTGCTCTGACCAGGGTGCTCATAGAATGTATGATGCAATTATAATTCCTCCAGGGCATCAGGCCCGAGCCAGACCTGCACTGGGAAACCAGGTTGTAAGATCGCCCGGTCTCTGAGAGAACCTTTCTCCACGTACCCAAGTCTTGGTCTCAAGTGGATTGATAACCCCGGTCCTGTGTCTTGTATACAGGAGTACGTGAGCCCACACAAGCAGGACACCACCGTAGATTCCTCTTCAGGGCCTCTGTTAGGCCACTGAGACGTGCAGAGAGGAAGGAAAAACCAGGGCTCAACAGAAGCAGGGAGCAGGATGCCGGGCGTGACTGCTGGAGTGCAGGGTCCACAGGGTCCGCAGGGTGACTGCTGGATACCTGCAGAAGGAGGAGATTTCTGGGAGACAGACATCTTGAGGCGCAATCTGAAGGTGTATCTGAAGAGAAATGAGTGTGGCAGAGAAGAGAAGGAATGATGTGTGAGTCAGGCTGACACAGAATAGGCCAGGGCCAGGAGCAGGGCTGGGAGTAGCTGTTTAGCTGCAGTGGAAAATCCCAACCAGAGGCAAGCATTCCATTCAACAAATACTTATGGCACCTGATCAGTGCAAAGAGGGCCAGGCTCAGTCACTGGGGTCAGCCCTGACCTGGCACCACGGGGTTGCCAATAGAAGAGCCCCAGACGAAGGCCACTGGAGCAGTTGCGGGCTTAGAGGGTGCAAGAACCAGACAGGGTACTGGACATGGCTGGACCGCAGCCACACCATCTCTGGGGGACCTGAGCTCACAGCCAGCTGGGGATCTACCCTCTGGCAAAAACTCGCTGAGTCACAGACCAGTGGGTTGCTGCCCAGGTTGAGCCAGGTTGAGCAGGCAGTATCTGTTACCATGATGCAGCAGGGCAGGCAGGCCTGAAGAGTCACTCCCAGCCACGTGAAGAGAAAAATCCCTTGTTTCCCTACCCGCTGCAACCCTCAGCCCCAAAGCCAAGGATGCTAAGACCAGGGGTGGGGGCTGTGGCAATACAGACTAGGAAGGTTCAGGCAGCTCTCCTGCCTGACAATATTTTCCTCTGTCATTTCCCCTGCATCTTCTGTTCTGACTGTGTCACCCACCCATCCTGGCCTCACTCACCTGCTGCCTTATTGTTCTGTTTTGTCACAGGGTCCCTTTCCCATCATCTCGTGCCTCACTGTCCCAGCCCAAAAGACCAGAAGCAGCACCAGAGTGACCTCCAGTTTTCCACTCTGACTTTGGTCCCCTTGGTCCAAGCTCTACATTAGCAGGTACCCAAAATATTGGGCAGGCAGTGCAGGTTCCAAGCAAGGTGCCACACAGAGGGAATGTTGAAGGTCAAAAACATCGCGCCTTGCATGCACACTAATCTGCCGGGGTGAGAACAGTTTTCTGTGGCTATTCCCCAGGAAATGGCACCCAAACAGGTCAGCACAAAAATGGGCTGCTGCTAAGTACTCAACAATGCTCTGAGTCTACAGAGCTCTTTGCACCCTGCAAAGCACTGTCACATCTGATTCTTACAAAAACCCCAGAACCACAGTGATCCCATTGTACAGATGAGAAAACTGAGGCTCGGGCATGTTACATGCCCAAGCATGGCAGCTGTAAAGTGATAGCAGCTGGACTTGAACCCAGGCCTGCCTGATTCCACATTACATTACATTAGACCAATATCCTCTCTCACACTCACCGTCAAATCCTGGTGATGTGTTGGTGATTACCTCCCATCTAAAGCACTCACCCTGCTTATTCGTGTCCCAGCACCCAGCACCTTCTGCAGGTATTTCCTCCCATGTGCCTCATTCAGGTACCCCAGTCCTGGTGCCACCTGCATTTTGCCTGAAAGGTCCTTTTCCATTCTCTCCATACAGGCAGTCACTACTGTTCTTCAAGAAATGGCATCTCCCCCGAGACCCTCCCCGTTACCACATCCCCACCCAGCAAAGCTAAACCCTCTCTCTGGACCCCCCACATCTCTGCCCCCAGAATCCTACATGGTATGACATCGGTCCACTAAATAGAATCCTTTGTGTACGTGTCGCTCTGAACCCACACCCTCTCCTGGCCCCGGGAGCACTGTTACTCTTTCTCCTCGAGGCTGTTTGTGGAGGAATGAAGTCCAGTCTTGTGTCATTAGGAAGGAGCTTACACCAGGAGGGCACCCTGTCATCCTGAGAAGCTGGTGAAGCCAAGGTCAGGAGAAAGAGTGACTTCACTGGCTCTTGAGCCACCAGGTCACATGTCTTTGTGTTTGACCTGCCCCAGTGAGGACATCACTCAGCAAACCCCTTGGTTCCACCCACTCCTTGTTGCTTTACTCGAAGAAAGGACAGCTCATGGAATCATCTTTCCCACCTCTATCTTTTTTTCCACTCTTCATGGAATATCCCTCCCTCACCCTGTTCCTGTCACCTGCCTCCAGAGAGGCCACACGAGGTTCTCTTTCACATCTTCCTGCCATCCTCAGTTAGAGCCAGGGCAGCAGCTCAGCCTGAGCCAGTGACTCACTCTGACCTTCGGGACCCCGCATTTGGCAAGGACAATGGCCTCAGCATTCCTCTGCCCTCCCTCTGTCCCTCAAGTCAAGGGCCAACTCCCTCTCCAGAACCAGGGCTGTCTCATGTGGACCCGTGGTACACAGCCGCAGGGAGTCCCAAGAGAAGCCAGCCTAACTTGCTACCCGCCGGGTGGTAGAGCTGTGGTCAGAGTGGATGCAGAGAGCCCCTACTTGCACAGCCAGCCCCACTGCACCCAGGACCGTTGGGGTGCCTGACATTCTACCATTGGAATCCATTCCTCTGATGAAGCCCAAGTCTTCATCTACCTTCCTGGGAAGGCAGCTGATTTGTTTGGTTGTCTATACATCATTCTGAGGCGCCCAAGGCAGAGATGGAGCCTACTGGAAAGGGCAGGTCTGGAGCGGGCACTGGCTCCTGGGCATGGCATCGGGATCAAGTGTGGCCCTAGGATTCCCAGGCTGGGTCAGCTGGAAGCCACGGTACATTCACCTCGGAGAGGAAGGAAATGAAAGCTCAATCTTCTCCCCAGGTAACCCCCCACCCCTGGATTTGAGGGCCCAAGGAAGCAGGCAGGGCATCACACTGTTGGCACTGGCGGGGTTGACCTGGGCTGCAAGGCCCCTTGCAGAAGGGGCTCCCAGACTCTTGCCTTTTGGTTGCAAGCAGAGGCAGGACAAAGTCTGGCCCGAGGCTTCTCAGCCCATAGTCTCCCGGGGCAGCCACCACCTCCAGCTCCTTCAAACCCACCCTTCCTTGAATCCTAATCCCAATCCCAGGAAGCCGACAGTGCTGGCACAGGGCACGGGAGCTGACTCATCGGCACCCATGACAGCCTCCTCCGCCACACTCGCACCGCCACATCTGTTTCTCTGCGGGCCTGCTCCATCCTCCAGCCAAACAGACCAGCTCCAGCCCCAGGGAAGATGTCCAGTCTGGCCCAGGCCCGGACTGCCACACCACTGGTCCCAGCTGCTCAGGGCACGCATCACAGCATTCCTCCACGCAGCGTGTGGCACTGTGCTCCTCTGACACCTCCTCACGCTGTCCCCACGCCGCTCCTGCAGTCAGAGTGGGCTTTTCAGAAGCAAGCATGACCACATTGCACTCCCACTTTAAGGCTTTACCCCTCAGCTGGTTACTCTGGGCCTCCATGGTCAGAAGGTCAGATGTGGTCCACCCCTCCTGCTCCCCTTCCCTCTCACTTTTCTTTTGCTCTATCTGCCCAGACTACTCACACCCCTGAAAAGTTTCTTCTCTGCCACCTGCCTTTGTCCATAGTATTCCCATTCCTCTCCTCCCTGGTCTTGCAGTCCTTAAAGGATCTGCTTAGAGTTACCATACATCCTGGTTTGACTAACCTTGTTGTGGCTTCTGCCCTGTTTGCAAATCAGTCCCGATTTCAATCACTAAGATTACCATCATCCCAGTTTTTATCTGAATTGTCCGCCACCCCCCCCCAAATCCTCCTCATCTCTCACCCCCCAGCACTGAATGCCACCATCTTCCCTCGCTGTGCCTGTTCATACTCCAATTGGTCCTGGTTTCAACTCTAAAAATTCTGGTAATTCTACCCGTATGATCCCGCCACCCCACTTCTGGGTGTATCCAAAATATACAGAAGCACCCGTCCACAGAGATGCATGCATCCCCATGTTTATTGCAGCCCTGTTCACAATAGCTAAGAACTGGAAACTACCTAAGTGCCCAACATCAGATGAATGGATCAAGAAGATGTGGTACATATATACAATGGAATACTACACAGTCCTTAGAAGAGATGAAACCCTGTCATCTGAATCAACATGGATGGAACTGGAGGGGGTTACGCTAAGTGAAATAAGTCAAAGGAAGAAAGATAGGTACCAGATGACCTCACTCATAGGTGGAATGTGAATAGACAAAACAAAGGAGCAGATAAAATAAAACCAACCCTTGGACACTTGCAACAGAACTGAGGTACCAATAGGAAATGAGATGGGGGTGGGTGGAGTAAATGGTGACAGAGCCCACTGGACAGTGGGACAAAACACTTGGTGATTTGGTGGAGGGCAGGGTGTGTTGACATATATCTGAGGATGGGGAAACTTCATATATGGGGAATGTGCACATAAAAGTTAATTTTAATGTATAGAATAAATTACAATAAAAAATGAAAAAAAAATTGGTAATTCTAGATCTGCCCTCTAGCCCTTTCCTGACCTTCCAGCATTGTAAGGTGTTTCCGCCATCCCCTCTAAGGGACAGCTGCTAGCCAGCAGGAACCATGTCCCAGTACAACTTTGGGGGTTCCCAGTTATACAGACTATAGGAGCAGCAGCTCAGCACCGGCCTGTGATTTGTGGTCTGATTGTGAGGTGGCAGAGAGAAGGCTCAAGGAAGACATGAGGCCTGAAAGTTGAGTGGCTACACACGCTGATTGCCCTAAGGATTCTAATTCCTCCAAGGAAAGGACAATAAGTGTCTGGTTGGTGCCTAGGGGCCACTCTCAATAGCTGCACTTCTGACCAGCTACTCCTTCCTCACTCACCCCTGTCCTGACTGGGCTTAGCAAGCAGAAAACTATGTGGAGACTCCCAGCCTGAGGTAGAGACTGCCTCTGTGCCCACCCCCAAGACTTTCCCCCTAAAACCCCTGACCTTCTTTTAAGGGCAGGGTAGAGACCCCTGCTGAACACAGAGGGAGAATTCCCTGGCTCCCCACAAATTTCTCAGACAGTTGTGAAGCCTGTGGTTCCAGTTAGGGGAAGGAGGCTGAGGGTTGAGGGTGAGAGAAGCTGTCCCCTAAGATCTAGAGGGAGAGAGATGCCTGGTGACGGGGAGAGATGGGAGGGGGAACCGTTATGTTCAGTGCAGGGACCCTGGGTCAGCTCATCTGATTCGGCTCCGGGCACTGGCCCTGGATGAGGCCTTCTCCCTGAGTCCTAGACTCGTCTGTGAAATGGACCAATAACTTCCATTGCCCATAAAGCAGCCAGCACAGAAAGGCCCAGAGTGCCCAGCAAGTGCAGCCCCTCCTGCCTAGACCCGGGACAGCGGCGTCTGCCTGGCAGTTTGTGGGCAGGTTGCCCCTTCTTCAGGCTGCCGCCATTCAGGCAGCACCAGCCCACACGCTTCATGGCTGTGGCACAGTCAGCAGGTGGGAGGGGTCACCATGGCCACACTCAGCCTGTCATAGCCACCAGGTCTAGAAAGCACGTGCCTGACTCCTGACAGTCACAGAAGAGAAAGACAGTCAGGACCTCGTGGCCAACTGGCTCACCCCGTTAAACACTCCCTGCTGCCCTGGTGTCCCAGGCTCCTAACCCTCGACCTTTCCCCTTCTGCCCTGCCCTATTGCCCCTTCCTTGGTATCCTCAGAAGCGGGCCCTTTCCCCACTGCCTGCCTGCCCACCTTCTGGCTGGTGAGGCAGGAGCCCATGGGGTGGGGTGGGGCTGCCACAGACGTGACTGCTGGAGTCTCACAGTCTTAGAGTCTTACTTGCAAAGACTAAAGTATTCCATGACCATTTGGGTTCCCCAAAGTCATTGTCTAGTGCAGGGGGCGGGAGCACTTCTCCAACACTTCTGCTTTTTGTTGTGATTCATTTATTCGTCCTCCCCAGGCCCAGGTCTTGTACCTGATCCATGGCTTCCACAGCACACACTTTAACTGCCTCTCCAGAACTTTTTAAACACTTCTAACATCCTACCCCATTCCCACCTCCAAGTTTCTCCCAGAAAGGCCGTCGGGATGGGGAAGGGGCAAGCAATGCACAATACCCAGCAAGTCATATCAGGGTCTCTGTTCTGTGCTGACTAGCTGGGTGGCCCTCTGAAAAGGGTCCCCCTTCCGGATGGGTGGGATTGCTTTATCAATAGCAAGGACACCAGGCAGATCCTTCAACCTATGGGACAGGTTCGAACAGGAGAGGGTCAGTCTGTTCTTGCCAAGAACCAGCTGGTGTGGAGCTGCTAACTGCACCTACAGGGACAGAACAGAGCCTGGTAACAGGGGACAAAGTGCCCAGACAGCACTCACGAGGAGAGGACAATACTGGGAGCTCTTGTTCCTCAAGGCAGACCCAGGAAGATATAATCTTTTAATTACATGCTCAGGCTTCCTGGGCTGCAGGCCAGGAAACACCCAGCCTTCAGTCTCCTCCACAGGCCCTGTCGGGACACTGTCTCCCTCTGCTCTGACCTTCTCTGGAGAAGGGAAGTCCGGGGACTCCGAGACAGAGGAAAGGAAGCAGCAGACAGCTGAGGCGTCAGAGGGTGACAGTTAATGGGGGTCTGATCAACTCAGGATTCCGCTCATAACACACGCGCTCGGGCTCTGCCCAGTCTGGGCTGGGGCTGGGAGCAGCACCAGTGCTACCCCCTGGGACCTCCAAACCCTCTGGTTCAGATGCTCTGAAGGCCAGCTCCTTGGTGTGCTGTCTGCAGGGTTCACGAGTGTGTGAAGCAGCACCAGAAGGGAGGGCTCCTGGGTGAATGAGAGTGGAGTCCATCTTCTCTTGCCCAAGGGACTTGGAAGTTTTTTTCAAGGTGCTATTTTTGCTGTGGGGAAAAAAGCATCAGGCTCTCCAGGACAGAGATCAAACAACAATCGTAGTTTTCAATCCCTTCGGCTGCTTTTCTTTCATCCCAATACCGAGGCCACTGGCCCCATCTGAGTCTGGGGGACCAGAATTCCCCTCTGGTGGGTCGCACAGGGTTAGAGCTCTGCCCTTTGGAACAGGAGCCCTTTTGTGCAATGTCTCTTTAAGTCAGGCAATCACTCTGAGATGAATATTTTTTAACCCGATTTTGCTAGTGAGGGAAGTATCTTGGCAAGAGATGAGATGACAGGATTGGCAGAACCTAAGTGTTGGATTTCGCTGCTTGGGGCTTGCTGCCTGTCTCAGAGAAGTCAGCAAGCCCACTGGATTTGTACAGCAGTTATGCGTTTAGAAAGGGCTTTTACATATCAGAGGACATCTAATCCCTAAGCTTCCGAGGGGAAGTCCGGGCTATAGAGAGAGTAATACCTCAGCTAAAATCTGGAAGAAGGAGAAGGAGAAGTCCAAATTCTAGGCTCTGTTCATCCCAACCAGCCAGGCCAGCCCTGCTCAGATGCAGCCCTGTGGGTGCTACATCTTAAAGGCTGGGGAGGCTGCTCCTCCTGCCCACCACTCCCCCCCATCACCTCCCCCAGGGAAAGGAGAAGGAGGAGGCTGCTTGGCTGACCCTCTAGTCTCAGCACTCAGACCTGTCCTCAAAGTCTGTTATCCACACAACTGCCCGGGAAATATGAGCAAAATGGTGCTGGCTCACCCCTGCCCCAGCCTGAGGACTGTGCATTGGTATCTCAACGGCACTCATCGGAGATCTGTGCCCAGAAGTGAGGGGTCATTTCCCATCCTGCTCACAGTCACAGGCTTTGAAAAAGCCCAGCAGGAAGAGAAGACGGGCAGCAGTAAGGTAAGGCTTGTGCTCGGTGAAGGCTTCTTCAGGCCACTGCAGCCCTGACCCCGAGAGAGCTGGACGAGACTCCAATCTCAGCCTAGGCAACCGTCCAGGATAACTTACTTGACTTCAGTCACTTCACCTCCACTCCATCTAGCCAATCTGCTGTAGGAATGAGAGCAGTCCCCGCGCCCTTCTGCCGGGGTGTAAACCCCAGCTCAGTCACCTATTAGCTGTGTGACCTTGGGCAAGTTATTAACCTCTCTGATCTCAATTTTCTCATCTGCAAAATGAAAATATTGTTGTGCCTACCTGACAGTTATCATGAGACGTCTATGATTTCATACATTTAAGGTGCTTAGGACAGTACCTGACACACTGTAAGAGCTACACAAGTAGTTCATTTATTGTTACTATTCTTTTTACTATTTTCTGACCTAAGAGATACTGTGGATGTCAGAGCAAGCAAAAACGTAATGCCTTTGGGAAGGTTTTGAGGAAGGAAGGAAGGAGGCTTGTTATGCAAAGGACCGTCACCCTCCATGGGCTGGTGGCTCACCAAAGGGGTTACATCAAGTGGAGGTTGCCATTAATAGTAGTTCCTTCTTGGGTTTGTCACAAATCTACAGAGCACGAGGGGGTGAGAAATTGCACTATTGTGGGAGTCAAAACTGTTACTACTGAACAAAATTCCATTTTTAGAACCAGGGAAGTTATTTCCAGCGAAGAGATGCTGTCTGTTATTTTTTTAATAGCCTCTGCACTCTAACAATACATGTGCTTTCCTGCTCTGAGGGGAAACCAGGGCACAGTGGGGAGCCCTGCCATGCTTCTGTGGTTGCCAGGCAACCCCTCCGGCCTCCCACCCCAGCGGGGGGCCTAGTAGAGGGCCCAGGATGGGCTCCATGACCCCCTGCAACCTCTGTCACAAGTGCCGGAGCTCATTAGATGTCTCTGAGGTCTTCTTAGCGTGTCCAGAGAAAACAACCTCATTTTCCTTTCAGCTTGAGCCTATTTAACTAGGAAGGCAAACCAACAGGGAAGAGCATTCTATACAGCCACCAGCCAGCGTCACTTTCTATAGCTCTATTATTTTCCTATGGTGGTTTTAACAAATGACCATGGATTTAGTGGCTTATCAGAAATGTACTCTTCCATGGTATGAGAAGCCAGGCGTTCAAAATCTGTATCACTGGACCAAAATCAAGGTTATCAGTGGGATGAGGCACCCTGCGAGGGCATTAAGGGATATCGCCTCTTGCAGCTTTGGTGGGTGTCGACATCCCTAGGCTTGTGGCCTCATCCCTCCCGTCTCCACTCCACGGTCACAGCATCTCCTCCTTTTTCTGTGTCAGATCTCCCTCTGTCTCACTCTTGGAAAGACTCTTGTGATTGCTTTTGGGACTGACCCAATTTATCCAAAAACATCTTCTCATTTCAAGATTCTTAATCTGCTGGGAACTTTTTTTCTGTAAGAGGAAATTTATAGGTTCCAAGAGATTTAGATCTGATATCTTTAGGGATAATTATTCATTTACTACACAAACCAATTATCTTCCTCCAGCGAAACTAGACAGTGGGTCACTACTTAGCCCCTGGTGTGTGCCCCAATCACGCTCTACCTGGAACCACACAACAGGGTAAAGGCACCTGTCTGCATGGTGCTGATCCTGTGACCCTGACTATTCTGGACATGTCTTATGTGGACGTGTAGCCCTGACTCCGAGAGAGCTGGACGAGGCTCCAGTCTCAGCCCAGGTAACTGTCCAGGATAACTTACTTGACTTTAGTCACTGCTGTAGCCACTTCACCTCCACTCCATCTAGCCAAATGCTGTAGGAGGTGAGAGTACTCCCTGGTGCCCTTCTGGTTCAGACCAAGCTTGGTGCTTACCTGCAGAGTGAGGATGTTGGAGTGCACACTCACTCATGGACAGCTCTCTCGAGGCCTCCAGTTACCACCATGAGAGGAAACAGGGAGCCAGAGGCCAGAGGCCAGAACTGTTAGAACTTTAAAAAAAATCTTTGTCTTTTTATTACACCATAAAAATGCAATAAGAAATGGGAAAAAGTAGAAAATGCACAGCCTTTAGAATCTTAGTCCCCAGAGATAATAAAAATGTATTATATTAGGCAATCTTCCTCCTGGACCTTTTGTGAGTCAGACACAACCATATACTAATAGTTTTAAAAAATGAAAATGAAACTATACATTGTGTTTGTCAACCCATTGTTTTTTTTTTCCAATAAATGTAGTTATGGGCACCTTTCATGGCGGTACATATAGCGTTTTCTCCATCTTTCTAAAAGCTGCAGAGAATACTTCTGTGTGGGTGGACCATTAGTAGTGAGTTACCCTGTTAATAAGCATCAGGGTTGTTTCTAACCTCTCAGCAAAAACAAACATGGTAAGATTATTCAGTGAGGCACTCATATCTGGCTTGCCAACATTGCTGTAAGAAGCTCACAAAAATGGGGAGACATTGTTCTCTCTCCTTCCCACAATAGTTCAACATCATCCCCAAAGCAATCATGTCTTGGGTGAAGAAAGTCAGGGCTTCCCTAACTCCCAGGAGGAACTAATAGACCTCTGTTTTCCAAGACTGAGCCTCACAGAGACAAGGGACTGGATTGTTGGAGAAGAGGAGGGGTTCAGGGTTTATGGGAAGGCTTTCATGGGCAGCACACAAATATCTTTTCTCAAGCTGCCTTAGAAAAGAGAGTGAATTTCCTCCTATATCAGGAAAGCACAGTGGATGGGTGGGTTACAGGTGAAGTTTGATCCAGAGGTTCATAGTAACATCAGGCTGGTTCCATTTTTTTTTTTTTGTGATTCTTTTGATTCAGTCCTGGTTGATAAGTTTTGTCCACAGACTCATTTTCTTCCTTACAGTGAAAAGAGCTAAAGAAGTTCCAGTTTCACACTACCCATGACATTACCCATCCATGGGCAAACAAAAACCTCCGTCTTTGGGTTTGCAGGTTTCCTAAGATGCATCCTGATTGAACCAGTTTAAGTCATGTACTGAACCAATCACCGTGTTGGGGAGATGAAATGTCCTCAGAGATTCAGTCTAGGCCACATGCCCTCATTCTGGAGTTAGAGAGAAAATGACTTCCAGGGACAGGGGGATGTTCTAACTAAAAAAATGTAACAGGTGGGAAAAGGGGAGATAGGAAGGAGTAGGAAGTGAGGAGGGAATCAAAGGAGTTCATAAGAGTTTTTAAGTGTGGATGAGCTGAAAATGGTCCTGCATAAAGAAAACTACGTTTTCTGCACTGTGTAAGCCACATCCCTTGATCACTGTGAAATCAAAGGCATAGGGCCCAAACACAAGAACATGGGGAGCGAATTCACAGCAATTCTCAAGAGCTCACCTAGAGCATCCTGACGGTGAGTGTATGCTCTTATTTGAGGATGAAGTCTAGAAATGGAACTTACTGGGTCAAACTTCAGTAGATATTGCCAGTAAATTTTTTTTAATCAATTTTTCCTTACAACAGTATGGGCTATAAAAATGCCCATTAACTTATATCTTGACAGTACAAATATTACCCATCTTTCTAATATTTGTCATCCTGAGAGACTTAACTTGCTTTTTTAAGACTATCAGGTAATGTGAACATCTTTTTATACACTTATTGGCTCATTATAATTCCTCTTCTAAAGATAACCTTGTTCATGGTCTTTTCTTTTGCTTTGCTTTTCCACTGAGCTGTTTATCTTTCTGTTATTGACTTGTGAAAGCTCTTTGGAGATGAGGGATACAAATCCTTTGTTTTATCTGTTGCAAATATTTTCCCCAGCTTATCCTTTGTGTTTGACTCTTCTGTACAGGGCTTTTGTTGTTCACAGTTTTGCACATTTTACATAGTTTAATGCATCAGGCTTTTCTGGTTTTGTGCCTGAAAAGGTCCAACCCACTAAAACAACAAGACATGACCATCCAGGTTTTCTCTCATGGCCTCTATGGTTTCTTTTTATAATTAAATCACTTACCTAGATTTACTTAATTATATTAGACACGTGAGGAAGGTATGACTTTTCCGTTTTGTTCACATGGATAGCCGATTCATGAACTGTATAAACTGTGTGACATTCCAGAATGTTTGCAGCTTTCCTATGGTTCTGATTTTTGCTAATATCTTGTTTCCGTGAAGTGAGCCGAAGGGATTAGGAGGAACATGGCTGGTCCTTGTCTTAAGTTCAGCGACAGCCCTGAGAAAGGGGGATGGAGTGTGACTGGGACGCAGTCTCCAGACACGTTGCGGTGCGGGGAGGGGAGCTGCTGAGCCCCTGAAACAGAGAGCGGAGGTGGCAGGTAGGGCCACATTCCTCTTGACAAGAGTTCTAGGAGCAACAGCATCACTGCATCCCAGATCTCCTACCAGGGAGCTTTCTGTTCTTTCACCACCTGTTGTCCAAGCTTTCAGTCCCAATGTCTGAGGCTGAAGGTATGTGATCCTTCCACAGGGATTTATGGAGTGCCCTGAGTCCCCTAAAAGAATCATCATATCTGATCTAGTGATACTGGAAGATTGTGCTGACCACCCTGAGACAGTAAGAAGAGCACTTGTGGGGAATCTGCCATGCCGCTGCAGGCAGGAAGTCATTTTAGAAAGATTTCCTTCAGATACGGCATTTTAGATTTTGGTTTTTTGGATCTGAAAAAACATTTCCCCGACTCTGTTGGCGAAATGAAAATGACTTTATTAGTAGTGATTGTGTCCATCTGTGCCTTCCCTGGGAGGGCTTATCCTGGTTTATAGATGCCACCTATCCTGGAATATGGACTAGTGACCCCGCCCCTCCTTGAGTCCACGCCACGGAACACGCATGCAGCCTTGAGGAATCAGATGAAGCCTACTCACACAAGGTCATCCACGAACACCCTCCCTGTAATCACACTCCATCACATGCCTCACAAACCCCTAAGGGAAGGGCCCCACCGTCACCAGCCATCCTGGCCCCCACAGCAGAGACTAGAGGTTAAGCAGCTGGCCCCAGAAGTTTCCAAATTAGCACATGTGCATCTCCATCGCTACCCATCCACATTGCTCTGCAATCATCTTTTAGGTGACGTCCCCCATTTGAGGGCACAGATCCTGCATCATGTGTGGTAGGTGTCCATGAATGATGACTGAGTCAATGAAGGTGGCCATCAGGGTGCAGTGCTGGGGCTTCGGGACTGTCCTGGGGCCACACCTAGCTGAGGACCACATGGCAATAGAGGCCTACAGCAAGTAGGGAGGTCCAGGACAGCCTGGGGAGAGAGCAGGGTCCCTTATATCTGCTGCCTTGCACACAGGGATGTCTGAGAAATGGTCATTGCCACCCAGTCCCATGCCTGTCGCCCATTCTCCTGTGACCTTCAGTAGGCAGTGAATAGCAGCTGCTTTTCCCTCTGAAACTTCAACATTTGCAGACCCTGTTGGTTACCCACCGAATTCCCTAAGCCCTTTCCTGCTGACTCACTGCCATCCCTGCATATTCAAGCTTCCTGCCAGTGGCCCAGCCAGGCCAAAGAGGAGGGAGAGAGGAGGCCAAGGAGACTGCATCAGGACCCAGGAATGCTCTGCTGGGCTGGAGGGGGGAACAACTTCCCCGTGTCTGCTGCTCCCACCAGGAAGTAGATTGTCTGAGGGTCTGAGTAGGTCTTTGTCCCTGAGACTCAGTCACAGCCAGGCCTTCACCAACCCCCACCTCAGAGAACAAGGCTTCTCTCTGGTCCTTGCCCCGCTGTTTCAGGGAAAACACCACTCATGGCCTGCCCTGTGATTGTGTGTTCCCTGTGATTGCCTGTGAGCGTGTGTGGTCGAGTGTGATTGCTTGTATCGGTGTATTCACTTGTACTGATGAGGGGTTGAATGTGATTGTGGTGTGAGTCTGTGTGAGACCGTGTGGGATTCAGCATGCCTGTGTGTACTGGTATCTGGTGCTCAGTTGTGTGTGACTATGCGCAGATGTATGTGTGGTTGGGTACGAATGTGTGTGGTTGAGTCTTCTGGGTGCGGTGTGAATAATTTCGTGACTGTGTGTGATGGCCTGTGGGTGGGTGTGATTCTGGGCGACTGCATGCAGCTGAGAGGGGTATGTGATGGAGGCAGGGTGTTTGCGGATGGCCCTGGGGGACTAGGCTTCATTGGATCCTTCAAGGCCGCACGCGTGCTCCGTGGTATGGGCTTGAGAGGGGGTCTGCAGCCCATGTTCCCGGACAGGTGAGGAACAGGTATGTGTGTCTTTCCTAGTCCCACCCACCTCCCCACCCTGCCCCGAGGAGCCTGCCATGGGTCCCACTTGTGAAAGGAAGTGACGCTAGACTGCAGTGTGCTGTTCCCCTGGGTCATGGGCCTGTTTTACAGTATTTTCTTAGAAGTCAGCCTAGGCTTCTGGGTAATGCCAGCGCGTCTGAGCCCACAGAGCAGCTGGCTCCCGGGTTAACAATGTCTCATCAGAGCCTGGCGCAGGCCCACCCCAGCAGGGGCACAGCCGGTGTCTCGCAGCCTGGCTCCGTACAGCTACCCCGAGGTGCAAAGGAACACAGGCACCAGCCCTTTCTCCCCGCACCCTGACAACAAGCACATGCCTTTTTTATTCTTCTTAAAAAAAAAATATGGACATTTATTATCTCTTTTGTTCGCAATGCTACATTCATTTTTTAATACTGACATTGTCTCTCAATCTGTGTTTCACACAGCCCCTCCACCTGAGTTCCAGTGTCCTTTACCCCCAGGCAGTCAGCATCTTTGTCCTGAAGAGTTTTTGCTGAGATTTATCTTTTTATTTGTTTCATTTCATTATATTCCACATGTAAGTGAAGGCATCCTATGTTTTTCTTTTTTCTTTCTGACTTATTTCACTTAACATGGTCCCTTCTGATTCCATCCAGATTGTTTCAAAAGTCACAGTTTCAATTTTTTAAATAGCTGCATAGAATTCCATTGAGTATATGGATCACAGCTTTTTTTCCCATCATCTGGTGATGGGCATTGAGGTTGTTTCCCTGTGTGGCTTTTGTGAGCTGCAGCACAGGCCTTTTAAGGGATTTACCACTACCCGCTTCAGGGGAAGCAGAGGGAGTTAGCCTCCTGCATCAGGGATTTACACAGGCTTCAGACTTTTAAGAGCTTGTATAGACCTAACCCCAGGCTAGCACCTCCACCTTTTTACCTGAAGAGGGTGGCTGAGGTGGACCTGCTTTAAATGGGCACATTCTGCCCCAGGCAGGTGACCCCACCCAGGAGGAACCCTCACAAATGCACCAGTCCTCCCACAGCCGAGGGAACTCCAGCTCACAGGGTCACAGCTCTGTCCCTGACTTGTTTTCTGCATATCAGAACTAGGCAAGAGCTAACCCGATGGATGAGCCTCCAAATGCCTCTGCCCCTGCCGGGAAAGAATCTTCATGCTCTGGCCTGAATCCTCTGTGGGGGTTGGTACCTGGCAGGCTGAGGTTGAGTGAGGTAGCCCAAGGTCAGCAGGAGGCTGGAGCGCCCTGAGGGGAGAAAGTGCTGGACACAAGGGGAGAGGGAGAGAAGAATGAGTGTAGAGAGCCAGAGTAGCCTGCATAGAGAACTGGGCCAGAGTCAAGGCAAGTGTGTCCTACCAGCACCAGTGGGTCCAGAACCTGGGTGGGAGGGGTGTCAGAGAGAGAACACCCAGGACCAGAAGCTCCGGATACCGCCAGCATCTGTGTGCAGAGCAAGCCCTTTACCTCCCTGGGCTTTAATTTGTCCACTTTGAAGACTGAAGCAAAAGAATAAACAAGCATGTAAAGTGTGGGACCCAGAGGCCTGAGAAAGTGCTCACCAAACATGACTTCTCATTCCATATCCTAAAGACGATTGTTGGCCGTCCAGGGGTCTAAGGCCTTTCCCAGCCTTAGAATCCACCTTTTTTTCCCCTGCTAAAACCAGCAGGACCCACCACACCCAGATCCATGGAGATCCTGCTGAGTTGGGGACTGGGGGCCAGTGGTAGAAGGAGGGGAATCAAACAGTAAGAAGAGAAAAAAGGCCTGGTTGGAGGAAGACAGGCAAGCATGGCTTCCCTCTAGGAAGGCCTGCCAAGACTCTTCCTTTGCCTCCTTGACTTGTTCATCCTCCTGCTCCTGTTCCCTCCCTGCCCACAACTGCCATGTGATCCCTGGGGCCATAGCGCCACATTCAAATAACTCTGGTTAGTGCTGTGACTGAGTACTCTGTGAACAATCAAGCTAAACTCGGCAACCTAAGGCCAGCAAGCTAAGCACCAAAGACTAGAAAAATAAGTAAGATACAGGCCTTATCTTCCACGAATTTTAACTACAACAGGAGGAGCACCCATTGATCATACTAGTTAATACACATGGGAAATTTGACTACCTTCAGCCTCCAGGCAGATACATAAATGGCTAAAGCAACCTGGTGGAAGCCCATAGGGCATGGTGGGGCTGGGGACCATTTGTGGGCCCACAGATCCTGTTTCAAAGTGTGTCAGCGAGAAGGCAGATGCTTCTCATTGCCTTTAATGACATTTTCTGAATTCTTCCAGGCACTGTGTGAAGTGCTTTCATGCATTCTTTCACTTAACTCTTTCAAGAATTCTAGGAGCTAGAGGTTAATATTGCAGGAGAGAGACTCTTAGGTGACCCCATGACCCCTGCAGGCTTGTGCTCATGCCTTTGTGTAATCCCCTCCCCGAATGTGGGACTTATGACTTGTTTCTTACCAACAGAATAACCAATGTGTCGTTATTTCACCTATATTGGCAAGGGTGGTGGGATGTCACTCCTGGGATTGTGTCACGTTATAAAGGACCCTGAGCTGACTGGCAAACTGGTGCTATTCTCGCTGTCTTGAAAGAAATAAGCTCTCAAGTTCTGAGAGGTCTGATGGAGAGGGCCTCCTGGCAAGGAGCTGTGGGTGACCTCTAGGAACTGAGAGACGTCCCCAGCCAACAGCCAAGCCAGCAGGAAGATTTTAGTACTCCAACCATAGCAAATGAATTATGCCAACAACTGCATGGGCCTGCAAGGGGCTCCCTCCCCATGAGATCACAGATGAGAGCCTAGCCCTCACCTACAGCCTAGCAGAGGACCCAGTTCCACAGGGCCCATATTCCTGACCCCACATACCGAATAATAAATATGTGGTAAGTCACCAAGTTGTTGATAATTATTATGTAGCAATAGGAAACAATATGTGTCATCCCCATCTTACAGATGAGGTACCTAAAGCTCAGAGATCTGTCACAATCACATGATTAGTAGGTTACTAGGTGGAGTGGGGACCACAGTCCACGCTCCAGAGCCCTCAGGCTGACTTTCTCTCCAAAACCTAGCTGCCTGCTGGTTACTATTCTCTCAACAACCACCTGAGGATGAGAGAGGTAATCTGTGCAATACTGATTGAAATATCTTTTTTATTTTAAGGAAAGGTGCAGGCAGGAGTGAAGGTCAGCAGAGGTAGGCAGGAAGAGAGAAAAGAAAAAATGGCATTTATTTATTAGTTGTTCATCTTGGTTATTCTCCCAGCCCTGGGCCTTGAACCTGGGTCTTTGGGATATATGTGGACTACATCCAGTGTCCTTATTCGCTTGGCCACCAGGACATGCCTGAAATATCCTCTTTCCATTTCAACAGTCTGTTACACTCCCACCTTGTGCCCGGCCTGTACCGGTGTGGGGGTTACAGTGGCAGACACAGGACCTGCTCTGGGTGAGTGGAGGGTGCGGTGGAAGGTGTGGACCATGGACAAAGGCTATCAGTGCAATAACGGTTACACATGAAGAGGGATGGGATCCCCTGGGAGCACGTGGTGGGGTAACCAGCCTCAGCCAAGAACCAGGGACAGTCTCCCAGAAGAAGTGACATGAAGGTCCCTGGAGGGTCGACTCGATGGGAAGTCCACCCCTCTGCATTGCAAGTGAGTGAGCGAAGGGAGTGACCAGATGCGTTTTTATCATCAAGAGTCCCCATGGAAGAGGACTCCTAGCAACATAAACTCATCCTGGATTTTTTTTTGGTGTCCAAGACACCTTGTCCCAAGGACTCAGGGCCTCTATGACTGGCCTGTGATGCACAGGACCTGGGCGCCACTGAGAGATACTTCCTGCTGCATCATGGACAGATGGGGCAGGGGTGAGGGCTGTTGGCGATGCCTCACCCCCTGAGCATCCCCAGGCACCTGACAGGGGAAGAATCAAACCACAGGTCACGATGGGAGGCAAGGGGCAGACTGGGGGTTGGGGGTATGAGCAGAGCAAAGCAAAGAGCTCCCTGCCCCAAGCCAGCTGTGCTCTGTGATGACTCAACAGACCCAAGGGTCCTTGCTGGTGAGCTGGCAGGAGAGTTTGGATCAGGCAATGGTCTTACAGGAAACAGACAGTGCTCTCAAACTGAGCTTCTTGAGAAGAGTTCGATCAGACGACACTCCAATGCAAGTGCCAGGAAGGACGAAGGAATCTGCACCAACAGACACAGCCCTGATGGGTCAGGGAGGTGACTACAATTGGTCTGAGTGGAGACTCTGCCTGGAAGGAGCTGAGGCCTCAGGTGAGGTCTGCAGCTAGAGCACCTCCTCTCTGCACCCCACACCCCATAGGCTTCCAGCACGCCCCACTGGTCAAGGCAGAAAGTAAGGACACCTGCTGAAGCAGCCTGCACCGGTGGGCCTCCCAGCGCGAGAGCAGGGTGCAGAAGTTAGGGAGCAGACCTAGAAATGAGAACAGAGTCCACCTCTTCCCAGACGGGGATCCTGAATGAGCCAGTCAACCGTCGTTTTGGATTTGAAATGTGATGTGAATTGAAGGATTCCGGTGCATGGAGTCCAGCATGCCTTGGCTGGCTGTCAGCTTTGGTTTCTAAGAATTAGCACCCAGCACACAAAATTGGGGCCACTGAGAAGACAGACACCAGCCCAGAGACCCTGGACATTGAACAATGCACTGATGGGAGCTTCTCAGCAGGACTTAGAGTCCCTGCCAGTACTGGAACCCAGAAAATCTCTCCCTCTATTGGCTTGATGGACATAAACACACACACGTACACACAGATGCATACACATGCACATACGCACTCATACACACACACAGGAACACACACACACTCATGCACGTGCAGTCGCTCAGAGCTGGCAGTGCAGAGGGGTGGTGCCTCGCTTTTAGCGCCGGTAGAGAGAAGAGCATCAGGCCCATCGGAGCCCAGGCTCTGCAACGGGTATTTGCGGTGGGTGGAGGAACAGAGGGCAGGACCAGGCAACCCAGCTCTCCTGGAATCCAGGGCCTAATGGAAGGAAATTGACAGCAACTAGTCCACCTCCAGTGCAGCTATCTCCCTACACGTGTCATTTAAGTGGGACCCCGGCAGTGACCCATCAGCACCCAGGGCAGCAGGGAATCCTGACTATTAGAAAGCAGCCACTGGTCCCTGCATGTCCGTGGGCCTTAAGCCTAAAACACAGGCCCTGCCTGGGACGGCCCTCAGAGCCTTGAGGACAAACTCCTGGCCCCCACCTCACCTCTGTCTGCATGTGGTATCACCTCAGTGCCCATGAAAAAGGTCCCTGGTTAGACCCACAGGCCTCTGCCCTTTATTTCTGTATCACCCACAACTCAAATTCACAGGAAGAGGTTTTCGAAGCATCAGAGTCAGGAGGCACTGCGGTCAGTTTTTCAAAAGATAGGAAACCAAAATGGATCAAAGAACTGCCGGTACAGCAGATTACGAGGGAGGGATGTGAATGTCTGAGGGCAGGACCAGCCTGAAGGAAAGGCAGGGGTGGGGATGGGGAACAACAGAGAGAAAGAAGAGGTGGGGCTCCTACTGTTTTCAAGGTAGACAGGTCAGTGCTGAGAAAGGACCAAGCACAGAGGACCAGGGGTTGCCTGAGACCTGGAGGAGCCCAACTGCGCCCACACCTCATCCTCTCCCAGGTCCCTGCCCAGAGAGGCCCTCCCCGTGCTGGGTGAAAGATTGTTTCTGGGCTCCACGAGGAAAGAATGTCAGTTAAACAAAAAGTCGAATAGCCAGGGCTTTATCGGGGTTTGCGCACCCGGGGGAGGTTCTCTGGTCCGCAGAACGGGGGCCGGGGAAGTCACGCCCGAACAAAGGGAAGTGCACTCTTTAAGCAAAGGAATTTCGCGGGCTTCCTATGTCGCAATTGGTGATTGGTCCTGCGATTCCAGGTGTGGGCTTCAGTCCCTTAGTCTGACTTCGGCCACCTTTTTCCCATCTGGGCCTCCATTTTGTCCTTCTGGGCCAGCCTAACATTCCAACCTTTTTGATAGGATAAAGGGGTGCCATGATCGATCTGGCTGCTTCCTGCAGACAGGGGGCGTAGAGGGGAGGGGGTCAGAGGTTGGTGTTGTCTGGCCCGGACTGGACAGGAGAGTAGGCTCTGGTCTGGAGCAGCATCTGGTTGAAGGTAACCCGGGAGGCTTCGCGGATCCTGTCCTGGAGGAATCTCAGAAAGCATTAGTAATACACAGATTATCAAAACTGGCCCAACAATCGGGGCCAAAGTGGTAAAAATCAGGGACCGCCACCAGGGGGTCCCCATTTCTAGAGGGGTATAGCCCTTTTTCAACTTGTCTTTAAGATTTTGGAGAGTGTCGACGTTTTCCTCTACCAGGCCGCTTTCGTTTACGTAGAAGCAGCACTGTTCCTACAAGAACCTGATGGGCAAATGGGAACTCTTCAGCTCTATATCGCCAACATAGCTGTCAATCTATGTGGAAGAGATCTTTTACAGCAATGGGGAGCTTATGAAGCAATTGAACTCCAGCAGCAAAATGCAAACTAGAACTCATTGAGCAGCAGGCTCAACAGGCCCAGTTCCATCAAGTTGACCTGCACTCCCATGTCAATTATTAGTGTTTCCTACCATTCACTCTCCTACAGGAGTGCTAACTCAAAAGGAAAAAAATCACTTAATGGGTATTCTTACCCAACCAGCAAACAAACAAAACATAAAAAAAAAATTGCAAACTTATTTTGAAAAGCTCAGTCTTGGAGTGTTTTATGGTCAGCAAAGGTTGTGCCAGCCCATAGCCTCTGACCCAGAGAAAATCATTCTGCCACTAACCAAATTACAAATCAATGAGGCTTTCCAAAATTGCCTGGATCAGCAAGCAGCCACCCCTGACCATACAGAAATCCTTGACAATCACTACCCTCCAAACAAACTCTCTTCAACCTTCAAAACCAACTAATTGGATTTCACCCAAAAAAGCATCTCACCAGCACTGCCATCGGCCCAAACCCACTTCATAGATGGCAGCAGCAATGGCAAAGCAGCCCACTGGGGTGCCACAACCAAGGCTTGGGACACAGGACTCTCGTCCGTGCAGCGAGCAGAGCCAGCCACCGCCATGGGAGCCCCCAAAAACATCCCCCAACCTGCAAACATTGTCCCAGATTCTCAACATGCAGTCAATGCTGCCAGAAACATCGAGACCACCTTTATCAGAACAGAAACAGACGAACTCTCAATTCCACCTTTCTAAGGCACAAGCAAGCAATATAGTTTGCCAATGGGTCCATCATGGGCCTCTCAAAACAACTGAAAACACATAATGCCCCTGCATATACTTCACAGGCATTCACTACTTCTTTAAGCCAGCATAGCATCCGACATGCCACTGGAATTCCTTATAATCCTCAAGGCCAAGCCATCATTGAATGGGCTAATTCAGACTCTGAAACAGCAATTTAAAAAAAAAAAAAAAAGTGGGGATAGGAAAGGGAAGTTCTTCACAGGAGCTTCCAGCCAACGCACCTCTCACTTTAATTTTTTTTTTTTTTTTTAATTTAAGGAAAGAAGATTCACACGCCCCTGCAGAGAGGCATGGGGCGGGTGCTAGTCATGTCCCCAAGGGATTTACATTAACCTGTCTGGTGATGATAAGGAAGGAATGGGAGAACGGGAACCGTTCAGGCTACAGTTAAGTGGAGGGGTCTGTCGGGGGCAAAATGGGGTCCCGTCTACCCCCACGACAGAGATCTAGGAAGGAACTAGGGGTCCAGAAAAAGACGGTAAAACAGAGTAGGCAGCCCCCGTGTCCACGAGAAAAGAGATGGACTTACCCGCTACCTGCAACGTTTCCCTGGGCTCGGCGAGGGTGATGGGGGTAGACGAGTGCGGGTCGCCTCAGTCATCCAGGAGCCCAAGAAGCTCCGATGTGGCTAGGAGTGAGTTCGTGCCTTGAGCTAATTCTCCGCGTGGAGACGCCGAGGACGAGCTCTTAAGGGGACAAGCATCCTTCCAGTGGCCAAGCTGCCGGCAGTCTGGGCAAGGCTTCCTGGGCAGCCGAGGTTGGGGACACTGGCGGGCCCAGTGTCCCTCCTTGCCACATTTGAAACAGGCCCCCAGAGAGGTGTTCTTTGGCCCGGATTTAGGCTTTGCCCCCATCGCCACCGGCCGCAGAGCCGCCAGCATAGCCTGGGTCTGCAGGGCTACCTTTTGCTGTAGGAGCGCCTGGTGAGCAGCCTTAGCCTCTGCTTCCCGATTATTGAAAACCTTAAATGCCATATTCACCAGATCTTGGATGGGGGTCTGGGGGGCTATCCTCGGTCTTTTTCAGTTTTGTTTTCGGATGTCTGGGGCTGACTGGGAGATAAAATGAGTAGCCAAAACAGTCGCCCCAGCATTAGATGTTGGATCTAAGTGTGTATGGAGTAACATGGCCTCAGTTAGCCTGTTAAGGAACAAAGCTGGAGTAGGAGAAGGAAGGCTTGGCTGGGGCTGATAGGGGGAGGGAGGAGGAGAGGCGGGATCTCCAGGGGAGTCAGAGAAGGCGGAAGGGAGTTCCGGAGCAGAGGGTTCAGAAGGGCGGCCAGGCTCCAAACCGCCGCGGGCGAGGAGAACCCAGGCAGTGGAGCACTGAGCGCGGGGGCGGGGGGGGTCTGGGCAGGAGTGCAAAGTCCAGAAGCCCTGGATGTAGGGAACCTCAGACCATTTCCAAGTCCGTCTACAGAAATTTTCTAAGTCCATCAGGGTAGCAAAATCGAAAGTGCCTTCTGCCAGCGCTTGCTGTTGTTGGGCTGGTATAACGGGCCTGGCCATAATAGACAGAAAAATCAGCCGCTTTCGCTTAAGGCTGGGATCGAGTTTGGATTCTTGCCCTCATTTTATGGTCCCCAGGGAACAACAGATAGGGAATTGGCATCCCGCAACCCAATCTGTTGAGCGGATCAGAAAACTGGGACTCTGAATGTAGGAATGTCTCCCTAACTCAGACCCGGACGGAGGAGAGCAGCCTCTCAGAGAGGGCCACCCGGACGCAGCGCTGTGATTTTCCGAGAGAGCAGTCTCTCGGTATCAGTATCCAGAGGCCCAGATTCAGAGGTTGGAGACCAAAAAATTTGGGGACGGCACTTACCCTAGTTCGTAGTCCGGATGGGAGGGGTGGCCATGAGGCCTCCTCCGGGAGCGGGGAGAGGAGCGGTCCTAAGCAGACAACAACTCCACCGGGTTTCGAGCACCAAATGAAAGGTTTTTTCTGGGCTCCACGAGGAAAGAAAATTAATTAAACAAAAAGTCGAATAACCAGGGTTTTATCGGGGTTTGCGCACCCGGGCGAGGTTCTCCGGTCCGCAGAAAGGGGGCCGGGGAAGTCGCGCCCGAACAAAGGGAAGTGCGTTCTTTAAGCAAAAAAATTTCGTGGTCTTCCTATGTCGCGACTGGCAATTGGTCCTGTGATTCCAGGTGTGGGCTTCAGTCCCTTAGTCTGACGTCGGCCACCTTTTTCCCGGGTATGGCTGCCATTTTGTCCATCTGGGCCGCCATTTTGTCCTTCTGGACCAGCCTAACACTGGGTAAGGCCCCTCTGTGGCCCCACACTGCTGGAGCCCTGGCTAGATTGCACCTGGACCCTGAAATGGTCTTCTAAGTGTTCACGATTCCTGAGGTGCCATATTAGCAAATTTCCTTTCCTTAAGAAACAGGGCTTCTTACATGTCAGGTCATCCTGGAGCTCAAACTGGGAAACGCGAAGTTTCTATAATGTACCCCGGTCTCCACGAGCCAACTTCATCCATTCTTATCATGTTGCTCTATTTACTTTTAAAAAAAAAAAAAACATTTGTTTGTTTTGGTAAAATATACTCATGTGAAATTTTTGGTTTTAACTATTTCTATTTCTTTTAGAAACATAACATTATGCATATAGTTAAAGGGCCCTGTGACCTCTCTCCTAGTCTCATCTTCCCTGAAGGTAACTAATGTTCCGAATTTGATTCTCCTATAAAAGCAATACATGCGCATTTTCAGAGCAATCTATACAGTGGAGAAGGGCATAAAGCAAAAAGTAAAAGTCCTCTTACTACCTCTAGCCTTAAACTTAGTCCCCTGAGATAACCATTATTAAAACATTCTATGAATCTTTCCAGGTATTTTGTATCCACTTATTTTAACACAATTGAATTTAAATCATGCATACTGTTCTAAACCCTGCCTTTTATTCCAACTATAATTGGTCTTTGGATAATTTTTCCATGTGAATATTAGGAAATAAACCATATTCTTTGTAATAGATGCCTAAAATTTTGCTCAGTGTAGTAGTTTTCCATGGATGAGCACTTAGGTGGTTTCCAGCTACTTAGCTATTCTAAACAAGCCAGCATTGAATATTTTTGACATATAGGTGACTCACTACAGGGATATTATATATCTGTGGAATAAACATAGGAAAGTGGTATTTCTGGATAAAAGGATATTGAACATTCGACCTCTGGACAGATATTGCCAAGCTCCACTTGAAAAAATGATCAACTTAACACCAACCAACAATATCTGAGCACTCCTTTCTCCCCCATGTCTTCAGGAAAATATCTTTTCATCCCACTGTTGATCTTTTGTTTGTCTTCTGTCTTTGTCCCTAGCAGTTAATGGATTTATTTTTTCACATTTGAATAATTGATCCATCTGGAATTAATTTTAGATGAAGAGAGAGCTTTTTTTTTTTTCCCCCAATGAGCATATATAGATGTTCCTGTTTTGCAAAGGGATTGAATTAAGTACCAGGATTAAGGGAAGAACAGATTTCTCCCCACCCAGCTACGGATCTTGCCTCCTTCCTAGAACTAGCTCACCTCGAGGCACTAGGTTAAGAAAAGGAGCATCGCCTCTGCTCGACATCTTCATAAAGGGTGGGCTGGACACAGATGTTACACACATCCTGTCAGTGATTCAAGGAATACACAGTAGTAGATGCAATCACTGGAACTTTGGTTTTTTCCTAAGAAGTGCATTACCCATATGAGAAAAGAATACACATGCTATTTGGTGAGTGGAGGAGTAGACGGTGGCAGACTTCAAACAGTCCGCCAAAATCCATCCATCCATCTTCCACTGTAACAGTCTAACCAAGCACGTGGCTGCCTAATCAAGGACAGTATGTCTCTGTCCTGTGCATTTAGATGGGGCTATATACAATCTCACCAGGGCCACTGGCATGGGTCTTTCTGGATATAATGGTTTGAAAATATCACACATGTTCCTGAAACCTCTTCCCCAAAAGAAAACAGGACACGGCACCCACCTGCCTCCCACTATTTGAACCTGGACAATCTTCAACCAAGCGCACGGCTGGAAGTATGTGACTTCGGAGGCCTGGGTATAGAAGGCAGCTTTTGCCTTATGGTCTGGGAACACTCACTTTGGGGGCCTGAGCCTCCTTAAAGAACTACAGTTGCCCTGAGGTCATCTGTTGGATAGTCACCCACAGGTACAGCCAACCTAGTTTCTCAGCCAAGTGCCAGGTGAGTGAAGACTCCTCCTGACAATTCAGGACCCAGTCATGGAGTCTCCCAGCCAAGGCCCCTGGAGACACTGTAGAGCAGAGAGACAAAGCATCTTCCTTCATTCTGTCCAAATTCCCCAGCATTCCTCACAGACCCACAGAATCTGTGAGGATAATAAAATTTTATGTTTTCAGCACTACATTTTGGCGTGGTTTGTTACTCCATGATAGATCATTGGAATCTAACCAAAACCTATAAACCCACCCTCTCTTCCTGCCGGCTTCCAGCCACATGTGGCAATGACCCAGCCTCAATGATGCAGATGACAATTCCTAAGGATGGCCCCTCAGGGACCATGTGGAGCAGGGTCGCCAGCTGGTAAGAGACACCATAAGGATTATGTGAGAAGAGAATAAATGTCCTTAGGCCAAACAAGCAAAACAAAGACACCAAGTGGGCATGGTAGGCCTGTCCCCACCCTCTTTGTCTTCTTGAACTTGTCTTTGACTGGGGAGGAGGAGGGAGAGAGGGGTCACGACAACAGCACAAAACTTCTGCAATTACACAAACAGTTATTTAATGACAGCTGGCGTCTGTTCTAAGCAGAAATATACAGGGAGTGTAAAAATTCACAGGGGCTCTGACCTGGACTGGGGGAGCATGGACAGCAGCCCTGAGGAAGTGATATGTGCTTTGAGGCCAGAAGGATGAGTAGAACTTAAGTAGGATGGGCGGGAGGGAGAGAGAATGTTCTGGTACCAGAAGTGGGCAGAGCATTTGCAAAGCCTCTGTCTGAGTCAGCAAGGAGATGATGATTTTGAGAAACTGAAAGAGAAAAAAAAAAAATTAAAACGCCAATGTGGGCCATGTGGGTTGGGCCAAGGATTTCACATATGAGCTCTAAGAAGTGAGAATCCCTGGGGTAATTCTGACAGGAGAGTGGCCCAGTCTTATTAACCTCTGAAAGCTGTGTGAGGACAGACTAAGAGCAGAGAGTCCATCAGCAGCTGATGGAGAACCCACCTGTGCTGGGAGCTGTGGAGAAGTGATTAAGTTTGAGAGAGCATTGGGAGGTGGTTGATTGGACTTTGCAGGCAAGGGGAACTTGAACAAGAGGAGTCAAGAATGATTCACCAGCGAGATGATGTCTGGACTATGAGTAAATTATGATGTCATGGCCAGAGGGAACCTAGATATGACCATGTTCAAAGATAGCTCAGAAGAGGAGCAAAAAGGGGATTGGCTTTGTTAGTGCATGCCTTGGAGGAAGTCACCTTCCACATCTTTGTATCTTTGTCTAGCATATGGGGACAATCGCAGGTCTCCATATGCTGCTCACAGGAGGACCACAGCTGCATTCATTCACCCACGAGCACTTGGTGAGTGGTACCTGTGATGTGCCATAAATAAGATCAATACATCAAGCACACAGTGTGTTAGTGAAAGTGCTAAGGAGAAAAAGAAAAGCAGAGGATAGAAGGGAGATGTACGGTTTTAGAAGGATGTTCAAGAAGGATGTACAATTATGAGCAGGGTGGACCACGTTCTGTGGAATCAGAGGGGGCTGGCCTTTTGAAAAAGAATATAGAAATATCTTATTTTTGCAAATCATGAAACTATGTGGCCAGAGAAATAGGTTTCTAGGTCCTTGGAAGGGGCTGGTGTAAGTAAGGGGACCCAGAGCAAAAGCTTGAAGAATTTCTTAGTAAATCCACCTCCACTCATGAGTAAGAACTATGAGACCTGGAGGCGTACAACTGTGGGTGTCACAAAAGGAACCTGCCTTCTGCAACCTAGAGCAAGTCATTCAGTTACTCTGACTCTCAGTTTCCTGATCTGTAAATGAAGAAAACAGTTTCACATCCTTGGAGGATTTTTAAGGAGTAAACAAGGGAGGATAAGTAAAGTTCCTAGCTGATTGTAATAAATGGTAGCTATTATTTTCATTTCTGTTCCTATCCAACTGATGGAGAGCGAGCGTCTCAGCCTTAGGAAGGGACCAGAAGGAACCAGAAGAAGAAAAAGGTTGGCCCCACGCTGCCTGTGTGAGTGCCGGGCTTGACGACTCCCTGGGGCACATGGGTGTGGGAGGACCTTTGACCCGAGGAACTGGTCTGTGGCAGGGCCCTCGGGTGTTAGACTCTGGAGTGTACCCTATAGAGATCACACGTCCTGTGAAGATCCAGCTGCCCCCACAGATGTGGACTGTGAAGGGACGGTCAGAGGGAGTGGAGGCTGGGCACACAGCTGACATTGTCTTCCCGCAGGAAAACTGCAGCCGTGCCAAGAGCCCTCTCTGCCTTGTGGACAATAGCAACCCTTAAGGAAAAATTGATTGCACCAGTGGCAGAAGGGGCATCAATGGCCCCAAACAATAAAATCCCTATAGTGAGGTTGGACAAGTTTTCGTGGCCTGTGCCATCGGCATTCCAGGAAAGTTTCTGATGAACTTGCTCTTATAAATGTTTTAGAAGATAAAGGAGAAAAGCTGGATCTCGAGGCGAGATTGTTTAAACATTTAAATTGTGTCAGATATAGATGACTATAACTGCCACCTCTAAGCTTGCAGTGCCAATAAGAGAGAGCCCTCTCGATCTGGTGCTGGGGAATGTTAATGTCTTCAAGTTCATTATTCCTCAGATCATCACATGATGCCCTGATGGCATCATAATTTTGGTTCTTAATCCAGTGGACATTCTCACTTACGTTACTTGAAAACTAAGCAGATTACCCTCATATCACCTGGTTAGAAGTGGATGCAATCAGAATTCTGCTCCGTTTTGGTTTTTTGGTTGTGGAAAACTTGGCATTTGTCCCCACAGCTGCCATGGATCGATTTGGGGAGGATGTGGTGACTCAAGTGTGACTGTGTGGAGGGTATGTGACAGGTGTTTCTCTCCAAGAACTGAATCAGAAGAAGCCAGGACAATGATAGTGAGAATTGGAAGAAAATGCAGTAGATGGCAGTTGACAGATGAAGTCATCGTGCTAAAATGAGTATAGCATTGAGAATGAAGTCTTCTTGCCTCAGGGATCCAGAAGATGTGGGTTCACCAGGCTTACCCGCCACAGAATGAAGGCTGCTGGGTTGCTCAGCTCAAGAACAGTGCTGACACCCTGTGGGACATCCAGACGGACCTAAAAGAGCTCTGAAATTCAAAACCTGCAACGTGATTACCCATGAAGCTTTAGTTTTCATCCACGTATATGGATCACAATTTGCTTTTAGCTTCCTCGCTATGTGAATTTGGGCTCACAGAATGAAAGTCTATGCTTAGTTTAATGTTTGCAATATGTGCCTATGAAAAAATAAAATTATCTTTAGTTACAAAAAAGAGGCACGCCCTGATGGAGTAGCAATGGAGCACAGTCCACATACATCACAGGGTCCTGGGTTTACAACCTGGGGCTGGTGGGAACAACCAAGATGAACAACTAAATAAATTAAGTAAAATGCTTCCTCCTCCTCTCTCCTGCCTTTCTGCTTACTCACCTGCATTCCCGCCTGCAACTTTCCTTCAGAAAAAAAGAAAGTAGAGGCTGGGGGTGGCAGGGGGCAGGTCTGGGTTCCGATCTTGACCTGTGATTTCACTTGCCTAAGCAGCCACTTGTGCAGTGGTCACAGGAGCAGGGCAGTCCGAACACTGCTGCACGCAGGTATGGACACATAACCTGCAAGCACTCACAGAGTGTGCGATCACTATTCCTGCCTTGCTCCTTTTCCTGGTCAGACTTGCACTCTGGGACCTGCACCGAGGAGAAGAGGCTGTAATAGCCTTTGGTACCGAGTCACTGACAGTTCTCCGAGGCCCAGACATGTGGCTACCACAGCAAATGCTCTGAGCATCTAACATGGGCCAGTTTGGCTGATGGTGGGTGCCAGTGACGTTTGATGACCTAAAACAACCAAACCCATAATCAGAGGGTATTCCAACTCAGCTGCTGTGGGTTGGTTTGCCCGCGAGTCACGGTCGTCTTTCTGGGATTGTACATTGGCCATTATCCCTCAAAGCTCTATTGCTAAGAGATTATGAACCAAATGATGTTTCCAAAAAATAACCGCTAAAGGATGTTCCAGGATAGAAGCATAATAACAGCCCGAACAGAACGGATATGCTGTTGTTGATAAATTCTTGCACAGAGCCAAGCAATGGGGTACCTGGGAGGAAGCCTAGCCAGGCACATCCTGTGTAAATTGCTAGTCTGTCTAGGTTTTGAATATAACAAAATAGACCCAGTGGTAACACTGGAAGGGGCATAATGGCAGGTCTTGACGATTCTGAAAGGTTTTCAATCAGTCAAGATGTATGTGTTGGGAGTCCATTATTGGTCTATATTGTGTATGCATGTGACCATCTCGGTCGCATTTGATTGCAGACAATGACGAAGTCTCACACAGCTGTAACCACCCCTGTTTGGCAACTGTTGGGATTCTTCTCTCTCATCTTACAGGTGAGGGAGCAGAGGTCCAGAGAGACACAAGAAAGCATCAAGGTCACACAATAAGTCAGGAGACAGCCACATGTCTTCTAACCCCAAACCCCAGGATCTTCACGGATCACCGGACCCCAAGCACCCTATGATGTGTTACACAGGAAACCGCGGGGTGTTGCAATGGCTCCCAGAAAGGGGTCAATGTTTCCGTGGGCCAACCCTGCTGACCCTCCATCATTGTGTGGCGCCCAGGGGAGGGGGCAGAGCCACGGGCCCTCAGCCCTGCCTCCTTCCAAGGGGTAGAAGAAGGGGAGCACGTATCAAGCAAATTGTGTCGCCCCCACACTTGGAATCTTCTTCTGCCACTCGTTCTCCTGGGTGACTGCAGGCAAGTTACTTAATCTTCTGCACTGCAGTGTCCTCTCTAAAAATTAGGGCAAGATAGGACCAACTTTATAGGGTTGTTGTGAAGAATGTGTGAGATTAAACAGGTAAAAGTGGTTAGCAGAGCATGTGGGAAACACTTGATAAATGCGAACAGCAGAAGGAGAAGTTACAACAATATCATTTCACACCGACCTCCATGGTCCACTTCTGCTCAGGACCTGGGGTGCAAGTCGGCAGGAGATTGGTGCCCACTGGAGTGCCCTTGTGGTCCTAGTGACGACTGGCCTGGACGACAAGGACCTCTGGTGACCAAAGAACACATTCCCTGGGGGTCCTGGTGATAGATCCTTAATTTTTCAGAAGCTGGGCTTAAAGAATGGAGAAACAGCTCTGTGGGTTTCCATGCCTGTCTAAACACATGTGCTTCCAATTGGCTCTGCTGGGCTGGAATTCCCCTGTGCCCAGCCCAGGCCAGCTCCTTCCACTGCCCAGTGCCTCCCTGCCTCCCTGTCTTTAATCATGCTGGGCTCCTGCCCTTGGCCAGGCAGGGGGACCTCAATGGCTGCCTGCTCCCTCCCCACCATTAATCAGTTCCAACTCAGGAGTGGAAAAGAACTGAGGAGCCCAGAGCCCCCTCTCCATCCTTTCTGAATGTCCAGGTCAGAGAAAGACTGCAAAGGAGAGCTGGAGGGTGGAAGGCTGCCTGGAGAAGTCTTGAATTCACCAGCTCTGCCACTTGTCCTCCCTCCCGCCAGTGGCTCCAGTTATCATGAGGGGTCAGGAACTATTTCTGCAGAGTCATCCTTTCTTGCCCAGAGGGATCCTGGCCCAAAGCCACATTCCTCGTGGGGTCTGAGTTCTGCAGAGTACAGGCACTTCCTCTCTCCCCAGCTCCCCAGACCTCCAGCCTCACGCACAGCCTGGTCTCTCAGCAGCCTCTGCTGGCAGTGCCCTCCATGTCTGTGTGTGCTTGTGTCTCCCCCAGGCCCAGTCCCACCCTAGGCCCTGTGCTCAGGGAGAGCTAAGCACACTCCAAGGGAAGGGAACTGTGCCAGGAGAGGAGGGGGGCCAAGGGGATTACAGAACTATTTAACATTCTTGTCTGTCCATTTGGCTGCTCTTCTGCCAGCGTGGGTCCAGCAGCCCCATTGAGAAGGAGCCTACTGCCCCCAGGACAGACCTGGACAGCGGCCAAATCTCAAGCCAAAGAGGAGGCCAGACTTCTCTGAGCTTCAGCCCTGGACCCACACAACCCCCAAGCCAGGAACTCCGGCATCCCTTTATTGTGTAAAATATCTGCATCCACTGCCAGGGACAAACAAACTGGCCCTGCCTTCTGCATGACTCAAGTTGCAGGAACACATTTTGGTTTGTTATGTGTGTGTGTGTTTTTTTTAAGGAAAGGAGCTGGCAGGAATGAAGGTAACTAAGCAGGCAGGCAGGTAGAAAGAGGAAGAATCATTTATCTTATTTAGTTGTTCTTGTTGGTTGGACTACACATGGCAGACTTACCCATAGGTCACCAGGGTGTGACACAGAAACACAGTGTGAGCACGTACTATGTGCCAAGCTTGGTCCTGCAGCAGTGGACAAGGCTGACACAGCCTAGTCCCGATGTCTCTCCCATCCTTTCTATCCCCACTACCCCTGCCTCCACTCATGCTTTCATCTCACACTACTTGGGGTTCAACTCTTGGCTCCCCACATCCAGCTGTGTGACCTTGAGCAGCTCGTTTTGCCTCTCTGGGCCTCCACTGCTTCATCTGTGAAACGGGCAAGCAGATAACCTACATCATAGGGATGAGAATAAGTTAGATGAGGTGATAGATGCAAAATTCTTAGAATAATTTCTGGTACAGAGAGCTCAGTGTGTGTGTACTTGTTTGTGTGTGCATCTATATCTACGTCTGTGTGTTTTCCTGACTCTGCCTTTGCTCAGGCTGTCGTCTACGTGGAATGTCTTTTCCTGATTCTTTAGGAACCAATACATTCAGCCTCAGCAGAGTTTCCAGCAGAGTTTCCAGAAGGAAGGACCAACTAGAGCAGGCCTAAGTCAGGCCCCAGCCCTGCTAGGACCACCAACACTTGCAGATCATCTTCCTGCTTGCCCACATGGGAGAAGGGAGCTCAGGGAGGTAAGACACCAACGTGAGAGCACAGTCCTAGTCCGGATTGGAAGTGAAAGTGAAGCTTGGGCCTTTGACTGCCGGTATCGCTATCCCTACCCCACATCAGGACTCTGGTCCCCAGAACCATCACACATCCTGATGCTAACACCAAAATCACCAAACTACCCCAAGGCACCACACCCGGAAGACAGGCCCTTTGGGCTTTTCAGAGGTCATAGAGTCAGTAAAGTTTATTTCTCAGAGCCCTTCAGGGCCAACAAAGGCCTCAGGACAGAGGGCACTGGCCTCAGGACAGGGTGCTGGCCTGGCAGAGCCCTGAGGAAGCCCTGCAGGAAGAGCTCAGCCCAGGAAACTCTGAGCAATGCCGGCAGACCACAGGGCCCCCACGCTTCCTGCCAGCTCCACACAGGCTGCCCTGTCAACGTCACCAGGTTTGTGAAACTGTCAGGCAGGCGGCGGGAGCTTGAGGGGCCCCAGGGCTCACTGGCTGTGGTCACCCTGTTCCTTCACAGCCCAGGAGAAGGTGGCTTTCTGAAGGCTGTTGTGTACACTGTCAGGGATCTACGTACTGCCGGAGACAGCACCTGAGGTGGTCCCACCACCTTGGGCCTTGGGCCTCCAGCCCTCCGGGCTCCTTCCTGCAGACCGGTAGTTCCTGGGCCTCAACAGATGGAGAGAACTCGTGGAAGCAGCTGGGTAGGATGTGTGGTAGAACAGCTTTGGAGTAAGAGATGGATGAGTTATAAGCCCATTGCCTATCTTTGCTTATTGTGACATTGAGCAAGTCGGGTACCCTCTCTGTGCCTCAGTTTTCTCATGTGGTGATTAAACAAGAAAATCACCTACCAGTTGTGAGGATAAAATCGAATAATGAATATGGAAGATGTGGCACACAGTAAGCTCTCAGTAAGTAGAAGCTATTGCTTTAGCAAACACTGTGAGTGGCAACAGAAAGCTGAGGTGTAGATGCCAATGCATTCATCTGATTTTAATTAAAACCATCCAGACCAATCTATCTTACTTGAAGGAAATCTAAACCTTCCTCTTGACGCTTCCTTTCTCTTTGAATTTCCTAAGAGCCTCAAGTCTTACCAGCTCCAGGAGAGGCAGGAGGGTCCCCTTCCACACCCGGGTCAGGAGAATGGGAGTT